>PVIW01003907.1:0-150126 GCA_004026585.1 Noctilio leporinus
CTGGAAACAGCCTAAGTGCCCATCAGTGGATGATTGGATCAAAAAACTTTGGTACATTTACACAATGGAATTCTATGTAGCAGAAAGAAAGAAGGAACTTGTACCCTTTGCAACAACATGGATGGAACTGGAGAGTATTATGCTTAGTGAAATAAGCCAGTCAGTGAAGGACAAATATCATATGATCTCACCCATTACGTGACAATAATGAGCAAAACTAACAACAAGCAAAACAGAACCAAGTATATGAATACAAGGAACAGGCCCTCAGTGGTCAGGGGGAAAGGGGTTGGGGGGAGCGGGGAGGCAGAGGCAAGGAAGGGGAGCAGCTTAGACAGGAACCTAGTATAAAGGAACCATGGACATGGACAACAGGTGGGATTGACTTTGGGAGGAATGGGTGGGTGGGGAGGGGGACAGAGGGGAGCAATAAGGGGATGAATGTAATGCAACAACAATAAATTTAAAAAAAAAAAGAATTTATACAACTCAACACCAGCAAAAAGAAAAAAAATTTAAAAATGGAATCATGCAGTATGTAACCTTTTGAGATTATCTTTTTTCATACAACTTAATACCCCTGAAATTCATTCCAATTGCTGCTCTGTGTATCAAGAATTTGTGCCCTTTTTTTGCTGAGTAATATCTCACACTTTAGACCCCAGTTCTTAGTACAGAGCCCCTAAAGCCCTGTGATTTCCCACATGCTGAGGACATTAGCAGCACCTCTCACTCCAGTTGGCGGTGAGTGGGGCCAGCTTTATGGGACTGAGCCCTTCAACTGTGAGAGGTGGCACTATCTCTACACAAGTTCTGTCAGAACGGAGTCAACAGTAGGACACCCTGCAATTTGTTAGATTTGCTTGTTGTTGGGGGAGAGGAACCCATATGTTTGGTGACCAGAAGTAACACTCTGTGTAAAAGTAAAGGACACACACAGGGAAGCAACATACGGTGGGAAGAACTAGGCTTTTTCCCTTTACACCACCGTACAGGGGAGCAGGTTTTAAATGGACCACACAAACACAGGCCTAGAAACTCCCCCAAGTACTGTGTCCAGAGTAAAACAAGGACCAGACCTGTTCCTTGAGCAGCCCACCCGTCCCTGGTCAGCAAGAGGTGGCAGCCCCCTGCCAGGCTGGACTGGCTGCTGAGCTAACACCGGAGCTCTGACAGGCCCCGAGGGGGCTGGCTGCTCGAAGGTCTGGCTCTCAATCTTTGCTGATTCCAGATTAAAGTCACCTGGGGGTCTTTAAATGGCTGTGCCCAAACTACACCGAGACCCATTCTGTCATAATCTCTTGCGGTGGGACCCAGGCTTCGGTGACTTCTGAAACTCCCCAGGCGATTCTCATGGGCTATCAGGGTTCAAAAGCAGTGCTCAGGAGACCCAGCCATGGCAGACATCACCAGGCAGTGCCATGTGTCCTCCCTGCTCCGCTCCTTTCCTTCTACTCTCCACCCACCTTGGCAAATGCGGCCAAGGTCACTCCAGTGATCAGCCTCCGCCTGGGTGTTGCAATGGATTTGCACTCCCAGCTGGGAAGCCTGAAGCTGTTCAGCAGTGGCCATGTCCAGGTGTGTCCAGACCACAGAAAATAAGCTCGACCTCAGCATTATTCCTGTCATCGTGCTCCAGGAAGCCAGTACCAGTCTACTGGCCTGAAAATGATTTGCTGTCCCCAGCTTAACAGCATTCTTTGGCTCAAGACGCCGGAAACCTGGTATCGTCACCATCTTTGTCAAGCTCCCTCTCGCTTGTGTTGGGTTAAGTGCATCACAAAGTTTCTTGAACAACTTGTCATTAAAGTAAATTTAAGCACTGTGTACAGTAAGTCCTCATTTAATGTCATTAGTAAGTTTTTGGAAGCTGCGACTTTAAGTGAAACAACATATCATGAAACCAATTTCACCAGAGGCTAATTGATATATAAACAAGACTCAAGTTCCCACAGAGTGGTTCTGGTCACAAAAGCACCAAGCTTCTAAATAAAGACCCAGAAGGCTTCTAATATTACGCTTTGAAATAAGAAACATTTAAGAACTATTCATAAAAACAAATTGAGTTTTCAACCAGTTTATTCCACTTCAGAGTTTCGGATATCAGAGTCCATCCCAGCAGCTCAGGGTGCAAGGCCAGCTCCGTGGTGGACAGAACACACTTCCATGGTAGGGCACACACACAGACAACTAAGACGTCCTGCATATTTGGGGTGTGGGGGAAAACCGAAGGATCCAAAGAAAACTCACACAGACGTGGAGAGGACATGCAAACTCCACACAGATGGTGGCCCCAGATGGTCTTAACCTTATAATGAAATGACGTTGAAGAAAATGATGTTATTCAAGGACATTGCTCTAAGCAATGGACTGGAGCACAATTCCCTACACTCCTTTAAAAAAAAAAAAAAGATTTATTTATTTTTAGAGAGAGAGGAAGGGAGGGAGGAAGAAAGGGAGAGAAACATCAATGTGTGGTTGCCTCTTGCACACCCCCGACTGGGGACCTAGCCTGCAACCCAGGTACGTGCCCTGACTAGGAATCAAGCCAGTGACACTTTGGTTCACAGTCTGGTGCTTCATCCACTGAGCCACACTAGCCAAGGCCCTACACTCTTTGTACTCCAATTTATTTTATAAACACTTCCCTTTATTTGGAAAAGGTAATAAATAAAAATGGTAACAAATGTAAATAATACAAGTGGGTATAAGGGAAAAATGGGTCCCCATTCCTGCCCCTATTTCCCAGTTCCCTCAACTACTCTTGCCAGTATCTGTTTCTCTCTCTCAAGATGTTCTAAGCATGTGCCAGCATTCAGGTGTACCCACCCTGGTTTTCACAGCTGGCGCTACCCTGCACACACCTTGCCCCTCGCTGGCATCACGTATCTTGAACAGCATTTCCTATCAGCCCTACAGAGCTAGCTGCCTCCTTTCTTTTTAATCATTGCAGAATATTGCACCAATAAATGTACCGTCATTTGCCTAATGCATGTTTTATTGTTTTGTTTTTGCCTATTCACAGACATTAAGGTCATTTTCAGATTTTTGCAATTATAAGCAGTTTGCTATTATATGTGTCCTTATCACTGTGCAAGCGGATCGGCAGAATTAATTCCTAGAAGTGGAGTTGCAGGGTCTCCATGGGTTGAAGAGTGTGCCTACTTAAAATTCCCGATAGGGTTTTGCCAAGTTGTCCTTCAGAGGGACAGTCCTGCCAACATTCCGAGAGAATCCGAAGTGTTAGACGGTGCACAACGGAGGCTTGTTCTCCACTTGCATCACATCTGATGCAGGTGGGGCAGCTCTCCAAGCAACAGAGCAGGATCTGGGCCCCTTCCAACTCGTACTCAACCAGCTGGCACATGCAGCCCTGGGTTGCCGCAGCAAGAAGAAGGAGAGCTCGAGGACCAGGGCTGGAAGTGGCTTACCCGACTTTCACCTACCAATCAGTGCCGCCAATCAGAACCTGGTCGTAGGGCCTCAGCCAGGCTGCAAGGGCAGCGGAGAAGGTGAAGGGCGTGTGGGCACTTGATGAGCCCCAGACTAGTTCCTCCAACTCCATCCACACAGATATTATAGGACAGTTTGTTCTTCGGAGTAACGTGTGGGAACAATGGCACCACGTATCATTCCAAATTGTCCCTAGAGGCTTTCTTTAGGCAACTGGCCTCAACCTTTTACTGTTTTAATACCTATCCTGGAGTGTGTTCACACTCAAGATACACTCCAGTGGACTTGCCCAAATTTTCCAAAACCCCCAAAAAACATGTTGTGGGGAAGCCTGGAGACTTTTACATTTTGGTTCTTATTCCTAAAAACAGGTAAAGGCATGTGAGTGATATTATAAAGTTAGCCATATAAGGATCTGAGCCAGCCGTGGTGCAGAGCGGACGGGCAGTGGTTCTGTGCAATTTCCGAGGCTCCCTGCCACCGCACCTTCGCGCCGTTCGTGAAAGCACAAGCCAAGCGAAGGGGAAGGGTGGAACTATTAGCACCTTGCATCCATTGTCGTTCTTTTTTTAAAATTGATTTTGAGAGAGAGAGGGGTTTCTTGTTTCACTTACTGACGCGTTCATTGGTTCACGTATGTGCCCTGACCGCGGCTAGAATATGCAGCCTTGGTGTACGACCGTGATGCTCTTACCAACTGAGCTGCAAAGCAACATGTCTTGGGCAAATTTTGGTGCAGTAACTGTAGTAACCTCATCATTCATCATCATCTGTGGTATTTTGTCAGTAAAAGGCTTTATCAGCTAACTGAAGGGCTTAGAGGATGGATGTGCAAGACACATATGCGTGAATGGAGGGTTTATGTGAGAGGGGATGGGGTTGTGGGCTGGCATTGCTGGGCGATGCCGACAGTGGAATGCTAAACTAAGGGGTGCTGAGGGAGTTTGCTTAGTAGCCACTAAGGATCCCAGACATTTGGGAGGGCAAATCAATTTTATCTCATGGGCCAACTCGGACGGATTGGCACTGCACCCAGAAGGCTTGAGATGACTTCTAATCTCAGCTGGAGAGGACTAGGGTGGATTAGTGGTGGAACGTGCGCCGTGTATTTGCCGTCCCTGTGCTGAAGGCTCTTGAGTGGGCTAAGTTGTGAGAGTTGGGGTGATAAAGGTGGGCAGGGCCATTACAACCCTGGGAAACAGGTGACCTACCTGGTTGTGTACTGTGGTCAAGCACTTCCCCTCCCTGAGTCTAAGGTTCTCTAGATAAAACATGAGAAGAAGTGGATAAGAAAGTTTCTAAGCCCTTTCAAGTCCTGACTTTCTGCAGCTTTAGGGAAAGAGCCATGATTTTTTATGGTTGGTGGGGTGGTGTGCAGGGCAGCTTTCTCTTAGACCTTTCGGAAAGGCATGTCCCTGAAACAGAAGGGGCTTTTCCGTTACAAGGTGCTCGTCTGCCTGCCGCCAAAGGAAAACTCTTAACAGAGTTGGTAAAAAAAAAAAAAAAGGGGAATTTGTTTATTTAAAGGTTTTACAGATTTAGATTAAAGGTGAAATTCTGCCATTAAGTTCTGCTCCCTTTAAAACACCCAAAAATATACAATCCTGCCAAATCAGGCCAATTATAAAACTGAGAAGTCAGAAAGACTGTCCTTTTCTAGGAAAACAAGAGTTCACAGCTGAGGATTTCCCAGTCCCAGTCTAATTGTCCCAGCAGTTTCTATCCATCCGCACTCGACTGGGGGAGGGTCTCGCGAGCTCTCCCTAACTTTTAAACCGTGTGACCCTCCCTAACTGCACAAAACTCAATGTTCTTCCCCTGTGTAAAGTGCGTGTCCTTCTCCTGTGCAAACCACGTGTTTTACTGGCTGCCACCTTATTTTTAAATCCCTAATCATGGCCTTTGATGCAATGGGCATGGTGACCAGTTCTGACCACTTGCCACTCTCTAGCAGCCCTGTATGCTTTTCCTTCTCCATTCTATGCTTAAAGCCCCTCCTATTTTTCTCCGCTCGAAGGACCAAGACTGTGTTCCACTGAGTCCCATCCCCTGTCTCCAAACCACAGTGAATGATCCTCTTCCACTCAGTAACAGCCCCTCAGTCTCATCCAGTCAAAGGCAAGGACAACTAAAGTAGGAAAGCCCAGCTGCTCTGTGTGAGGCTGCTGGCCTGAGCCACTGCTGGTGACGCAGTTCTGCCCTGGGGGTAAAATCCACTGGCGTTCAGCCTGTCCTCAGCCTGAGAGCTCTGAGGCTTCAGGTGGTGCACACCCATCCCCGCCAACAGTCCGAGTAGAGAAGGTTGTGCTGCAAGGGTCCATTGTCCTGCTCTGGTCATTCTGCAAGGGTCCATTGTCCTGCTCTGGTCATTCCTGTGGCCACACTGGTGTCAGCGCACTCAGCTCTTCCTGGCCATGCAGGGCCATGTGGAACTTGTGAGCAGCTCTGGCCTCCAGGGAAGTTGGCAAGAGAGCCTTTCAGGTTCAGCCTATGATGTTTCTGGGTCTTCTCTGGCTGCCTTGCTGCCTTGGGGCTACAGATGGCTGCAGTGCCTGGGATAGGGAATGTCACTGAATTTAACTCCAGATGAGGCCAAGAATCCAGGATGGGATGCCCAGAGCCAAATGCTATCCACAGATGAGTGGGTGGTGGCCCAAGGAACAGTTCCAGCTGGTGGTCAGGTCAGGTTATCACCGTTTCCTTCATTTTGATATTTTTAGGGGACTGAGCCCCAACACCCCACCCCCCATTCAAACTCCCCACCAATGCACAAGCCACAGAATCTGCTGCATCTGTAAAGACAAGGTTATTGGTTCCTTATTAGTCCCACTTAATACATCTCTGACTTGGGTTAAGCATTTCACTAGCATCTTGTCATTGAATTCCTCGTGACCACTGAGTTCACAATAGATGCTGTAAATGCACTCAGGTTTCAGCTTCTTCCCCCAGGTCACAGGGCTTCAAAGACAGTAAGTAAAAGCAAGGAAGTCAGGTGTACCCAGTTGCAGAAAGAATCACTGTGAACTTGTTCACACTTTTCCAGAGTGTCTGTCTCTGTATCAATATATTTTGTGTGTACACACACACATTTTTTTTTAACAAAATAGAATCCTCATGTAGATGCTCGTGTGTCTTTTTCAGTGCAGCATCACGATGTGCACATTTTTCTGTATAAGAAATTAACTTGATGTCAGTATTCTTTCATCAATGGTGCCTTCTGTGTCCAGTGCAACACTAGCACTGGGCAAGGGAAGACCAACCTACAGGAAACCACAGCTAACTCTTTAAGACAGTGTATGAATCCGTTCATTCACTTCAAAAATATCATTGAGCCCAGCCATGTGCCAGGCGCTCTGCCAGGCTCTGTACCAGGCACTGTGGGTGCCCCGGAGAATCAGACCACTGTCCAAGGGAAGAGCCAGGGATCCTCCTTGAGCTCCCTGCTCCCCTGCCCCCCACTGACCATAGGCATCACTGTTTACTTACTTACTTTTTACTGTGGAAAAACACACATGCCATTAACTGTACTATTTTCACTGCTTTTAATGGCATAAGTAGATTCTCAGTGTTGTGCCATCATCCCCACCATCCATCTCCAGAACTTTTCCTCTCCCCAGCCTGACGCTCTGTCCTCATTAAACACTAACTCCCTGTCCCCTCCCCGCAGTCCCAGACAACCACCCTCCACTTTCTGTCTTGATGAATTTGACTCCTTTAGGCACCTCACGTAAGTGGAATCATACAATATTTGCCCTTTTGTGTCTTGCTTATTTCGTGTAGGGTACTGTCCTCATGGCTTATGCATTTTGTGCCTGTCATAACGATCGCCTCAGCTTCCTTAACGCCATACATGTCTGTCCTCCCTCTGCACCCCTCTGCCACTGCGTCACAGGATGCCACCCCTCTCCTGGACTATTGCAGAAGGAACTAACTGGTCTCCTAGTCTTAAGTCCGGCCCCTGCCCAATGAATGCATTTTCCACACCACTTCCAAAGTGATTTTACATTTTTCTTTTTAAATTTCATATTAGATTTCAAACTTCTTAAAGTGATACATGTGCATGGTCATCAAAAATTCACACAATACGAAAGGGCATAAAATGAAGAGAATCATCAGATAATATTCCATTTCTGTAGCTGTGGAGCATTTTTAACCCCATCGTGGCTGCATTCATTGTGCCCATGCACTGCAGTTAGCCAGCCAGCCCCGTCCGGTGGGATACTCAAGTTGCTTCTGACGTGGTGGATTTCCAGGGCTGGGTGCACACCCTCGGCCATGAATCTTGGCCCACGTCCAGGTGAGTTCCAAACGAGCCAGCAGACTCCTCACCAGGCTGCCCGGCTGCGTGGTTATGGGTGTCCTGGACTCCAGCCTCCGCAGCAGCTCCTGATCAGCCAAGTGCAGCAAAGCCCAGAGCAGTGGGTCAGTTCCAAACTGGCCCAGGGCCCAGGGTTCAGCATCAGAGGCATGGGAAGTACCTTTGCTGACTGGGAGGCCTGGGACTGTTCTCCGGGGCCCTGTATTTCATGCAGCTGTTGGCTTCAGGGTTTGCACAGGATATGTCGCTCACACAGCTGAGCTGGCCCCGATGAAATGACTGTGTCAAATGGGGGTAGAGTGTGCTCCCCCACGCCCGCACACAGCAAAACAGGGCTGAGGGGCAGCGGGGCTCTTACCCAGCCAGGGCAGGCTCCCTGAGTCTGTGGCAGCCCCACCCCCACCAGGCTGGCTCTGGCCCACAGCTTCTCGCAAGTTCTTGGATGCCCACTGCTACTCACGTGACACATACCTTTCACCTTTGACTGTTTCTATTCTGTCTCAGCTGAGGTTGGGCAGGTGCCCGTAGAAGGTTACAGATGGGTTTGTTCTGGGAGATGAAGCTGGGGCCCCAGGGTGTGAGGGTGCTTGGGGAGTAACGAGAGCCCTGGGTGGCACAGGGGAGGATCAGCCTTGAAGTCACTCACCTCCCCATTCTTCCATTCCTTCTCTTCTTCCTTCCCGCTCTGGTTCATCCAACAGCCTCTGGGCATTTACTCACCTGTCAGATGCTAAGCTCAAGATAGTGGAGGCCTTGGTCCTTCCCAAACCATCTCTGGGTGTCACTATGTGAAACAGAACCTAGCGTGACAGGCCGCTGGATGGACTTCTGTATTCCCAGAGCAAAGATCGTCTACAACAGAGGCAGGCCCCAAGCTTGAGGCCCCTCTCCCTGTGCTGACCCTGTCTCCCCTCTCCAGGGGATTCGGAGACAATGTGCAGAAACCCTCCCAGGCTCCTCCTCACAAGTGTTTGGCAACATGGCATGGTTGGGGCAGCCTCCTAGGAATGCCGCCCATGGGTTGATTCTGATTTGCCCCTCTGTGGGCTTCACTGCTGCCACCCCTGTCCAAGGACCATCCTCCCGCTCAGCTCTGGCCTCCCTCAGCTCCTCTTCTCTAGACGGCTCCCGTTCCTGCCCCGGCCTGGCGGAAAGGCTGTGTGAGTAGGGCCTGCAGCAGCTGAGGCTCCAGTCCCTGCTCTGCTCTTGGTCCTGAGAATGAAAGTGGATTGGAGTTTTGCAGCCTGATGCAATGTCTGGAAAGGCTTGTCCCTTATCAGAGCTCCATTCACAGCAGGCTCTGGGACCCCACCTTCCCCAGGAGGAGCCAGGGGTGGGCTGCAGTCATTTGGAGCCTCTGTGGAAGGCCCAGGGAAGCCAAGGGCCTGGCTGGGAGCCATCCAAGTAGAAAACTGTTGTCTAGAGAGGCCTTTTGAGGGGCCATGATGGAGGCCTGAAGAGAGAGCAGGGTAGGGATGCCTGTGCTTAGAGGTTGGGACCTCTGCTCACAGCCGGCTCTCTTTCCAGCAAGCCCCCACTAAGATTTATCTGGGTGCCTTTGGCTGTTTTCTGTTTGTCCCGTCATTAGCACACAAAGTTTAGTTTCTTCATTCTCAAAATGGCATCCCAGTTTGATAGAATCATTCGAAAGACTGATATATGCGAAGCCACAGTGCACATCCAGGGTATACACCCATAGCACACACTCAGCACATGCTTATAGGTGCACAGGCTGAGACACACATTCCTCCCCGTGCCCATTGTACATACCTAGTACACACTAGGCATACACACGCACAGCACACACATGGTTCCTTCCGATAGGGAACAGGGGCTTTTCTTTCGTACTGCCTATGAATTAAGAGTGATTAAGCTTCTCACACTGGGCTCAGTGCTTTGGGAAAGACATTCTTCCGTTCACCCACATGTACTACAGCACACTTGCTCTGCGCCCAATGTGCAGGGTAGGGCACTGGGATTCTGGGCGTGGACTACAAAGACAGAGCAGACAGGTGACACTGTCATCTCCTGGAGCTGGCATTCAGGTGTCCAAAATAGGCAGTAAGCAAGTGCATTCCTGTCAAGAAATGAAGAAGGAAGCTGAGAGGGAAAATGATGGGTGAGGGGAGATTTGTCAGTGTTAGGTTGGGGGTCAGGGAAGGGTTCCAGAGGAGGGGACATTCGAGTTGTGCACTGGATGTAAGTGGTCTGAGAGCAGCTACCCCCCTACCACTCTGTGTCCAGGCAGAACTGGGCTGGCACTGGCCCCTGACCTTCTTCACCATTGGCCCAAATGTTCTGGAAATATGACCTCTGCTGGCATCCTGCAGGGGATGCCTCTTGACCTCTGGCTGTCACATCATTGCTGGGTGCTATGGGCAGGAAAGGTATCATCAAATACTCCCCTGGGAGGTGACATCCACCAAGAGAAGGAAGAAATTTTTTATTCTTCCCATGAGCTAAATAAGGGAACAGGTCTGGCCTATGCACCCAGGTTTGGGAAGGGAGGGAACATGAGGTTTGTCCCGTGTAAGAGACGTCACAGACCTGCTTCTAACAGAGGGCTTCCTGCAGGGCAGGTTCTGGAGCTTTGCCGGGTGACACCCCAGCCCAGTCCTCCTCCCTCATGACTCGGTGACCTCCTGACATCTGTGACCTTCTCTACCTCCTGAGTCTGGGGACCTCCCACATTCTCTCTGGGACCTCTACACCTCCCTCACCTGCCTTTTGGCAGGCCACAGGAGCCAACAGCCTGCCTTGTGCCCACGTCAGAATTTTCACCCTTGCTTCTTCCTTCTAGGGCAATGTCGGGAGATTCTTAGGAACCCTGCACAGGAGCAGGAGGGGGAGGAGGGCAGTGGGGGTTGGAGGGTGGTGAGGCTGGAAGGCAACTCAAATAGAAACAATGCCTGGAATGGAGGGGAGGAGTAAGCTCAGTTTTGTCATCAAGGCAACCAAACTTTTAAATCTTATCAAAGATGTTAGCTTAGAAGGGAGAAGACAGAGAAGGCAACTCCCCCCATCCCACCCCTACTTTTTCTTCCCTCTCTAGTATTTATTGAACACTTACCATGACCCAGATACTGTTCCACACAACAGCCTTATGCAGTAGGTACTACCCTTCTCGTGCTACAGGTGAAGAACCTGAGGCCTAGAGAGATTCAGTCGTTTATACAAGGTCACACAGCATGGTAGACATGCAGAAAAGGACTAGAACCCAGGACTTCTGGTTTCAGTTCATTCTGAACACTCACTCACACTATCAGACTCAGACAACTCTCAGCCAAAATCAAAGAGGGAAGTCAGGATTTTAACACCTGTGCTCTGTGGACTCAATGTTGGGTTTCATCCTCTCAGTTGGACAGGCAGCCTTGCACCCGCCGTGGGCTAAACAAGGTACATGGGAAACATGGCCCTGCCAGTCATTCTGCAAACTCATGCCAATGCCTGCCAGGCCCGGAACTAGGCACCAGCTTGGACAGGTGCCCGATTTGTTGGGCAGCTGGTTGTGCCCAGTGCCATTCTAGATGCTAGTCTCGACTTCAGAAGGCTTGCAGCCTGGGGAAGAGAGACAGACCATCAGCTAAGAAGTCCTACCATATGTACTGCAGTGGGGGTCTCGGGGGAGCATTAGGGACCCGAATGACCTGGATCTGGCAGGGGCCATCAGGCATTGCTGGAGGAGCCTTGGGCAAGTTACTTTACTTCTCTCAGCCTCCATTTCCTCATCTGCAATACGACTTACAGATGAGGATTCGATGGGGAAATGCAAATCTAGTGCTTAGCATGGCACCTGGTATAGAGAAGTAAGCACTCAATTAACTTCAGCTACCTGTAGCATTGCAGTTGGCCCTTCAACCAGAGTATAAGCCCTCTGAGGGCAGACTGGGTCTGCTTGCTCACTGTTATGTGTCCAGTGCCGAGGCCACAGGCTGCACACAGTAATGCTCAGGAAATATTTATTCAGTGAGCGCATGGGAAAAAGCCCCAAAGAATGTAGGACTATTTCAGTTGCCCTGCAGCTGTCCTTGCATCCCTCTTCCCTTGAGGCTCCCCTCCACCCACCCACACTCAGGAAGCGTCCCCAGTACCCCATCAGAGATTGCTGCCTGCCGCCCCACCACCCTGCCCTGCACAGCTGGGACTTCTGTTCGGCTGCCAGGGGACACATGTCATATGCAGAACCTGTGCCTCACTGCTTTCCCCTAAGGACAGATTTTCTGGCTGTCCCTGAAGCTACTTCCAATGTTCGACTACCTGCAGCCCTGAGACTCACCTTCCTGCCCTCCCACTCCCCGCCTCCCCGATCCGTTAATATCAGCTGCTTCCCTATCTTTTCCAGATAGAGGGATGGTTGGGTCCTGGGTGCCCTCCATAAGGTCATAGAAAGTTTTTTCCATACTTAGAGCAGACTGCCTCCAGTGGACCTCCGGGATAAAGATTCTTATGGTGAGAGGGACAGACTTTCAGAAGGGGGTGTTGTGCTGGAATCTGGGGCTCGTGGTGCAGGGCAGGTGTGTGGCAGTCAGGAAGAATGAAAG
The DNA here is from genome assembly GCA_004026585.1 of Noctilio leporinus. Classification (NCBI taxonomy): domain Eukaryota; kingdom Metazoa; phylum Chordata; class Mammalia; order Chiroptera; family Noctilionidae; genus Noctilio; species Noctilio leporinus. The sequence goes on from PVIW01003907.1 coordinate 12,313, forward strand.
AAATGGTGATTCAGGCTCCATTGGGCAATGCTGAATTTGCTCCAGCTTTTAAAAATATACACATCTTCTGCTGAAAGTCATTATCCCTGTGTTCCTTCTGCCATATAGCAACCGTGCCTGAGGGTCGCCTGTGTTCCAGATGCCAAGGGAAAATGAAACACAAACTTCTTGTCCTCCGTAAAGGGGTGATCAGCATTGAACAAGTCATTACAAGGGGGGTTGTTTAAGGACAAGGTCTCAGATACTACTGGGACTCTTTTGTATAGTGGTGGGACCAGGGAGCCCTAACCTGTCCCATGGGAGGCTTCCCCAGTAGACCTGAAGGCCAAGGCCATGAGAAGGATTTTGTTAGAATTCATGTGCTATGGTGGTTTTTCTCCTTTAGTTAACGTTTTTTTAACAAACACATTATAAAATTCCTAACAGTGCAAAGTGTTACACAGCAGACATAAGACTCACGCCACCCTTTCCTGACCTCCCCAGACCTTTGTTAGGCCTTGTATACCCCCGTAGTCAGTCTATTTGTATTCAGCGTCTATAATTTTCCTCTCACTGAAAAAAAAGAGTTTTTTCTTTTCTTCCTTTTCTTTTTTTTTTAAGATTTTATTTCATTATTTTTAGAAAGAGGGGAAGGGAGAGAGGCAGAGAGGAAGAGAGACATCAGTGTATAGTTGCTTTTCACCTGCCTCCAGCCACAGACCTGACTGGAGACCTGGTTTGCAACCTTGTTACGTGTTCTGGCTGAGGAATCGAACCTGCGACCTTTGGGTTCGCAGGCCGGAGCCTTACCCACTGTGCTACCAGCCAGGGCTTTCTTTTTATTTTTTTAAATATTTTATTTATTATTTTTAGAGAGATGGGTAGGGAGAGAAGGAGAGAGACATCAATGTATGGTTGCCTTTCACCTACCTCTAGCTACCTCTAGCTGGGGAATCGAACCAGCAACCTTTGGGTTTGCAAGCCGTGGAGCCTCATCCACTGTGCCACAAGCTAAGGCAAAAAAGTTTTTTTTTGTTTTTTGTTTTCAAATGATGTTATACTACATCAGAGATTCTTGACCCAGGATGATTTTGTATCTCCCCCAGCCAAGGGGACATTTGACAATTTCTGGAGCTATTTTTGATTGTCACATCTGAGCAAAGAGGACACTACTAGCATCTTCTAATGAGGAAAGGTCACACATGCTGTTAAGTATCCTACAATATACAAGAGAGCTCCCACAACCGAGTTATGTGATCCAAAATATCAATAGTGCTGAGGTTAAGAAGCCCTGTTCTATATAAACACATTGTGTCTGCAGCTTGCTATATATACAGTAGGTAAAGTATTCACATCAGCACCTATAGATCCTCCCCATTATTTTTCATTTGGCCATTTGCAGTCTTTTGCTATTGCAAACATTTGTACTACAGGGAGCATTCTTTTCCATCCACTTGCCCTTGAGTCATGTGTGAGGTCTAAGGATAAATGGATGGAAATGACAAGATAAATCAGAGCGTTCATTAGCATTTTAAACAACATAATTTCAAGTCTCTTTGGGGCACAGTCCATTAGAAGAGTGCTTCTGGGGTTCTGGCTGCTAAACAGGACTGGGATCCTCAAAAATCTGGTGGAAAAGCTCCTCTTCATTCTAATTTGCAGACACGGGTGTCCTGACAGCCCATCTCTCCACAGGATGAGGGTGTCCCCCACCTGAAGACACCAGCCAGGTCCTGAGTGATGCCCCGGAGCTGAGTGCCCACGGCCCCACCCTTCCCCATGGAGAAAGGACTTGCTTTGCCCCAGGACTGCCGGGACTTTCTGCACAGTCTGAGGATGAGGAGCAAATATGCCCTTTTCCTGGCTTTTGTGGTGGTGGTTTTTGTCTTTATTGAAAAAGAAAATAAAATCATATCGAGGTGAGGGGTGCAAGCACAAGTCTTCCTTATCAAAGGGGATTGGGGGAAAGGTGGCTGTAGGCCACTCTGGACCTACAGAGGCAATCCTTCGACCAGTGACCCTCAGACCCTTGTGTGCCCACGAAGTGGGGCATGCACAAGTTCTCAGTGGTGGGATTTGGGCTTTGGACACAGGCAGCCTGAGTTAGAATCCTAATTTGGGTCTTGTTTAGCTGTGACAGCTTTAACGCGTTTCACTTTCTTAAGTTCTCCTCTGAAGCATGGCCAATGATGGGGCCTGCCTTATGGTCAAGATTTAAATAAGAAAACGTTAAGGCTTTCAGCCCAGTGCCTGGCACATAGTTGATGTCTAGTGTTTCTTGCAAGAAAGCAGTACCCAAGATAGGTAGGCATTGGATTGAGTCAGTGCCCTGCCTGTGCTCCTCAGCATAGACTGTTCCAGTGTGTGCCCACAGGAGCCTCCTGCGAGCCCCTGCCTCTTTCACCCGAGCGCACTCTCTCCACCTGCGCACCGGTAAGGCACAAGCGCTGGGGAGTAAATGCCAAGGCCAGCAGGAAGGTCACCCTCTGGGAGACAGAATCCTGATGTTGTGTTCTTCACGGTTTCTTTGGGTCCGCACCCCACTCCGCGGGTCAGAGGAGCGGCCTGCTCATCCTTTATGGACTTCCTTTCCTCCTCACTTCATTTCCCTATCCCTCTACCAGTCTGCCTGCCACCAAATCAAGACAGGCTTTGGGTGATCAGCCTGGGAGGTTACACAGGGGATGGAGTCCCTGTTCCGTGACTGACCCTGGTCTCCCTCTGTCCTCACAGAGTCTCGGACAAGCTGAAGCAGATCCCCCAGTCCCTGGCAGATGCCAACAGCACGGACCCAGCCCTGGTCTTGGCCGAGAACGCATCCCTCCTGTCCCTGAGTGAGCTCGATTCCGCCTTCACGCAGCTGCAGAGCCGCCTGCGGAACTTCAGTCTGCAGTTGGGCTTGCAGCCAGCCCAGGAGGCGGAGGGGGACGGGCAGGCGGGGCCCCCCGGCCCTGCGGAGGCCCGCTCCAGGCGCCACGTGCTCCTCATGGCCACCACCCGCACCGGTTCCTCTTTCGTGGGGGAGTTCTTCAACCAGCAGGGCAACATCTTCTACCTCTTCGAGCCACTGTGGCACATTGAGCGCACCGTGTCCTTCGAGCCGGGAGGCGCCAACGCGGCGGGCTCGGCCCTGGTCTACCGCGACGTGCTCAAGCAGCTGTTCCTGTGCGACCTGTACGTCCTGGAGCACTTCATCAGCCCTCTGCCCGAGGACCACCTGACCCAGTTCCTGTTCCGCCGCGGCTCCAGCCGCTCGCTCTGCGAGGACCCGGTGTGCACGCCCTTCGTCAAGAAGGTCTTCGAGAAGTACCACTGCAAGAACCGCCGCTGCGGGCCGCTCAACGTGACGCTGGCCGCCGAGGCCTGCCGCCGCAAGGAGCACATGGCCCTCAAGGCCGTCCGCATCCGGCAGCTCGAGTTCCTGCAGCCCCTGGCCGAGGACCCGCGGCTGGACCTGCGCGTCATCCAGCTGGTGCGCGACCCGCGGGCCGTGCTGGCCTCCCGCATGGTGGCCTTCGCGGGCAAGTACGAGACCTGGAAGAAGTGGCTGGCCGAGGGGCAGGACCGGCTGAGAGAGGAGGAGGTGCAGCGGCTGCGGGGCAACTGCGAGAGCATCCGCCTGTCCGCCGAGCTGGGCCTGCGGCGGCCAGCGTGGCTGCGGGGCCGCTACCTGCTGGTGCGCTACGAGGACGTGGCCCGCCGGCCCCTGGAGAAGGCCCGCGAGATGTACCGCTTTGCGGGCATCCCCCTGACCCCACAGGTGGAGGACTGGATCCAGAAGAACACCCAGGCGTCCCGGGACAGCAGCGGCATCTACTCCACGCAGAAGAACTCCTCGGAGCAGTTCGAGAAGTGGCGCTTCAGCATGCCCTTCAAGCTGGCGCAGGTGGTGCAGGCTGCCTGCGGCCCCGCCATGCGCCTCTTCGGCTACAGGTTGGCGCAGGATGCCGCCTCCCTCACCAACCGCTCGGTCAGCCTGCTGGAAGAGCGTGGCACCTTCTGGGTCACGTAGGGGGCCTAGGGCCACATGCACCCCTCCTTGTGAAAGTCCCGCCCTGCCTTCCTCACACCCAGGCCACCTGAGAGCTGGTGGCGCTGGCAGAGGGTGGCGGGAAGCCGTGCAGAGAGCAGGCCGCCCTCTGCTGTAGAAGTAGTTCCCGGTCAGCGAGCTCCCCCACCCTGGCTGTGGGCTGGAGTTTCTTGCTGAGAACAGGACAGTGCCCTGCCCCCTTGAGGGCCATCAAACCCAGACCTAAGGAGCAGGCCTGGAAGGCCCAGCTATTGACGTGCCTTTCTCTCTCTCTCTCTCTCTCTCTCTCTCTCTCTCTCTCACACACACACACACACACATGCACACGCAAGCATACATGAAGCATGCATAAATGCCTCTAGAGCTTGTGGGTCAAAGTCCAAATATTTCACAGCCAGAGGGCTGTGGGCAGTGATCACAGTCTCTGGATCTCTACACAAGACAGTGTGGATTCTGGGTGGGTGGGTGGGCCCCTGATGGAATTTGTAAAGAGCTACAAAACACAACACATGTATAAAGACAAGTTCCTACATACACACCACACGCACTGGAAAACATCATAAAAACAATTCCACATGCACACATATCAATTAACACAAGCTTTCCCATTGCTTTATGCTCACAAGGTTTTTATAGTTTATCTGTATCACACACCTAAAGTGGAGCCTTTAATTATTTGGGAGCAGGGAAAGGAAGTATTGTCATGGGCCGCAGTCCTGCTTCCTGACTGGGGTTGAGATGAACAGTGGACGCAGAACTGCTGAGTCTATGGCCCCTGCCCACTTTGAGTCTCAGGGCTACCTCTTCTGGCCTTTTCATGTCCTCACTGCTGGCAGGCAGGATGTTTTAAAATGGCGTGGTTGACCCTCACGTGACTGTAGCCCAAAGTTCCCATCCCAGCTTGGCTGGCGTCCTAAAGTATGTCCGCATTTGAAGGCTGCCTCAGGCCTGACTGGCAGAAGCAGCTGTGGTTCCTGGAAGCCAAAGGCAACTCATGGGTCCTGCCACTTACAGCCAGGCATCTATGGGGCAGTGGCCATGGACAGTCCAGGGTGCTCTTGAGGGAGAAGTCACATCAGGACAGCTCCTCCCTTGAGAAGACAGGGGCCAGAGATGAGCCTCCTGCTTGGTTGCCGTAGTTAAGTGGTTATTGTCTGGAATCCCTCCTTTAGGGCTCGGGGATTAGTATTGCTTAACTTGGGATGGACTGGGTATTTGTTTTCTGTTTTGGGTTTGTTTTGTTTTGTTTTGATTTTTTAGGTTATTTATGGTTTGGGGTCTTGTTTAGTGGCTGCATTTTCGTTTTTGTTTCTGAAGTGCCTCTTGGAAACAATCTGTGTTTGCGGGGCTGAGGGCTTTCTGGAGGACCATGGGAAGCCCTCTGGCTCTTGCTGGAGGGAGAGAAGGAGGAAGAGCCTCCTCCCAAAAGGATCAGAGCTTAGGTGGCCACCTGACAACCCACAGTGCCCCACGGGCTTTTCTGTTTGAACGCCATGTGAAACAAATCTCAGAAACCACCAGCATTCTTTGATACAGGTCCAGAAGCAGCATAACTTAGCAGCCCTCACCCCTGCCCCGAGAAGAGGCCACATTTAAATCTCCCAGGCTCAATCACACTTCCTGCGGGGTCAGGATCTATGACCAAGCAGCAATGTTCCAGAAATGGAAGCCTTTCCCTACCCCAGCCCAACACAGGAAGCAAAACTCAGTACCATCTTAGAACTTGCAGGAAACTGAAACCACTCACTAAGGGTTGTTGCTGATTTCCTGGACAACCTCTTGGTCAGACCTGTCCCATTGTCAAACCCAGAGGGCTGAGTTTGGGTTTGAGGAATATGAACATGAAGGAAATACAGGATATGAGTCCAGCTGGTGTTGTTGTGGGGAAGGAAGGACATGTCCTGGCTGGAAACTGCCTTTTGAAAGGGTGAGGATGGCCCTGGCTGGTGGCACAATGGATAAGGCGCCGGCCTGCAAACCCAAAGGTTGCTGGTTCGATTCCCCAGTCAGGGCACATAATCAGGTTGCAAGCCAGGTCCGTAGCCGAAGGCAGGTGAAAGGCAACCATACATTGATGTTTCTCTTCCTCTCTGCCTCTCTCCCTTCCCCTTTCTTTAAAACTAATCAATGAAAAGGTGAGGATGGTAGCCACCTTCTGGGGTCCTTTATAATCACCATATTTGAGTGGCTGGCTCTGCATCACCATGGACTTGAGCCATTCCAAAAGGTCTCCACTCTAGGGTTCCAGCCCAAGAACAAGTTGTGCAGGGAGCTGGTTCTAATTTGGGGTCCAACAGGGCTCTAGCTCTGAGAACTTGACCCTGGGACAGAGTGGGGCCAGGATTTTTCTGGCAGGCCCAGAAGTACTAGTAATTCTTCCCCAACCCCTGCCCTGCTCCCTGAGCTGTCCCCAACCTGGAGGTGGCAGGGACATGCTCCTCTATCCGGGGTTCTTCCCGGTCCTCCTGGTGTGGATGGCAGACTTCTTCCTTCCTCTCTATGTCCAGGGCCACGGCCTCCACCCTGAGCTCTAATGACTGGCCAAGAGTGGACCTTTGGGACTTCTCAGGACATGGACAGTTTGTGCACTGCCAGTTGATTTAATTTATTTATTTTGTGAAAAAGAAGAGACAGAAATACCTTATTATTTGCAGGGACTCAAAGCTATATCCAAATCAAGAAAGGCAAACTAATAATAATAGAAACTATTCACTCCACCCAAGAACACTCCAAGACGATTCAGAATCCAAGAGGGGACTAAGCCAAGACTGCAAGAGTCATGATGGTCCCGGACTTTTGTTTGAGGCGATTCCTTGGTTTCCTCTTGTTGATTTGAAGATGAAACAGGAAGGCCCTTTCTGCTGTATGGCCTTTGTCCAGGTGTCTGAAACAGGACACAACTTGAGAGAGTGTTGCCTCGGGGCTGGGCAGGGACAGGGTAGGGGTGACCGCTGCCTTTACACTCACTGAGACCTGGTTAGAGCCAAGCCTTTGGAGTTTGCAGCATGAAACTTCACAGGGGGAGGTGGTCTAGTAGGGGGCTAGTGCCTTCTTTTGCAGGTTTCTCTGCTCCTGTTGATCCACCAGGAGCCTTCCAATCTGTAGCACCCACCTGCCTGAGACAGCACAGTGGAGGAGGCCTTGCCTCACAGCTACCGGCTTCCCCAGAACAAGAGGCCCATTCAGCAATGCGAGTTTACTCATTTTTTTCTTCTTGAAGAAGATCTCTTTAGCCTGGCCCATATAAATAGCTCAGAACATTCCAGACCTTGGTGAGACAGGGCAGTGTCTAACACCCGCAAGCCATCAACACCACTGCCCATTTTTGGCTTCTCCTTTGTGCCTTGTTTGTAACCTTGGGGTGGATGAGGACACAGGGGAGAAGGGGGTCTTTGGGAGCAGTTGTTGGGGGCAGCTCTGTGACACACCCCCGTAGGTTGCCACCAAGTTAATGCTAAGGTTGAGAGGCATGAGTAATTCTAGCCTTTGCCCCTGAATGTGATGCACACATTTGAAAATAAATAACTAAATGAACAGGGGAAAAACGTTCAATGAGGAGTTTGCTCCTTATCTGCCAGCACCCTCAGCCAGAGGCTGGTCCACTGGGGCAGCTACTGACAGAACCCGCAAGAACAGAGGATATTCACTTGGCCCATTAGAGTGGCCTCTTTCCTTGCCACTTCTGCCAGCTGTCTGGTGACGGAACAAGTTCCAGCAGAAGGTTAGGGGATCCCTGACAGAGAAGGTGGATGCTCAGCCTAGACAGGAGGTATAAGCATCAGATGGTCCTGACCCTGAAGGTCTCTTCCAGTCCTGGGTGATCCTCTCCCAAAACTAGAGTCTGTTGCAATTGACTATGGGGCCTGCCCCTCAATAGGCCCTGGATTATGGACAGGAGCCGATGATTGGGTGGCTGCATCCCCAAGGCAGGTCCTCCTACTCCAGTCCCCAAAAGCTGAAAACAATGACAAGTCTCAGAAGGATGGGTTCCTGAGCGAGGGAGGGCTAAGGGGAGGGGAGGGGTGGGGAACCAATGCCTGCAGAGGCCAAGTGGGTCTTGTCAAACTGTACAAACTGAAAGGAGCATCCACTGAAATCCAGGGGTCTCCACTTCCTGAGTTTGCTTGCGAAGATTCCTAGAACATGGTCCAGCTGGACAGGAGGGAGAAGGCCCAGAGCTTCCTGAGTGCAGCCTTGTTGCCTCTCAACTGCAGCGGCTTCAGGAACAGTCAAAGCTGTTCTTTATCTCCAAAGGTCAAAGCAGAATTGGCATCTTCAGAGGTCTTAAGAGCTTGAAGATCCTTTGATCTTGTGTCCTTTGTCATTCCATGACTGTGCCTGGGAGACTAATCAGTTATGTGTTTCCAAGGATACAGACACAATGCCTTCCGTCTGAGCCTAGCTCATGTTGTAATCAGGTATTTTATTTGGGAAATAAAATGACCCATGTACCCTGCTTCCTCTAATGCTGGGCTTGACCTGGGCTCCCCCTCAAGTCTCCATCTCATCCACATGTTTTTGGCCAAGTCTGCATGGCTCCCCTTCCCCTCCTGAATCCTGTAAACTGTCTTTTTGCCAAGACCTTGCCCTGTGTCATGTTTCATGGCCACACGGTACAGGACACTCCCTTCACGGCCATGCATGGCCATGATGTGTACATATGTGTCCACATGTATGTATGAGTAGCATGCAGTTGATTCTGCTTGGCCTCATTGCTCCCAGCTCCCATGCCATCAATGTCCCAGATGTCCTTGTCATGGCTATAATCTGTCATCTCCTGGAAATGCAGGAGCCACCCTTCACAGAACTGGCAGCCGCCGCTGGTCAGGGTCTGCTTTGTGGAACAGAATGTGAACCCATCACTTGATGGCTTACTTGACTTATTTAATTAAAAATGAAAACATGCAATGAGCAAAATCTGAAGCGTCTGCCTTTTGCATTTGTTCTCAGCAACAAGCGTAAAAATTAGCAACTGGAGGAATGGGTGGCTTCTAGCACGAAGCGGGGCGGAGGAAACCTCTGCCCACTCTCCAGGCCTGAAAGGCGCAAGGGAAATACGGCCGAGTGCAGGGGCATGTAACATTCTGTATGTCGCCAGGATGGCAGTGGCTGTGCTTACTGCCGGCTACAAGAATGAGCTCTGAGAGGTAAATACCTAGGCATCGTGGGGCAGGAACAGGAGAATTGGCTAGAGGTCAGAGGACTTGGGGATAAGTCCCAACTTTGTCACCATCTGACCCTCTGATGTTGGACCAGGAACCGCCCTTATCTGAGCCCCAGTTTTCTTCACAACGAGGGGAGTATTCAATGGTTTACAACCTTTGTTCCAAAAAAGCTGTTTAGAGATTCAAAAGTCAGCCCCTTCACCCAGAACAGCTGCGTTGATTGGCCTCCCATTTGAAACAGAGCCTGAGAGTTCATTTGGCCTTCAACAGAATCTCAAAAACCCCAGGAGGAGATTTCTAAGGATCTTTCCCACTAAAAAAAAAAAAAAAAAAAAAAGTAATGGAACCCTTCAAATCGAAATTACATTGCTCTATCAGTCGTAACAATTTTAGTGTGAATTAGATTTCTACCTTTTTGTCTCCTCACAGCCACCAACAGGGAACGGGCACTTCCCCAGGGAGAAGGTTCATTTTGGGACGAGAAGGCAGAGCTCGTGGACCTTTGTGGGTCTGAGGGGCATGGGGAAGCGGGAACCATGAAGAGGCGCAGAGGAGCTGAGCCCTGGGGACAGTGGTACCTAGGGTGGTAGGGTAAGGCGTGATACAAGGAAATGGAACCCTTCCCTAAAATTCAAATGTATGTTTGTGCCTTTTCACCCAGGCCAGGCCTCACAACCCTTAAGACATGGGCATCGGTACAACAACATCCAGCCTGAGTGAACACACCAGCACCCCTTCTCCCAACCAGGTGCCATTGCTGTGTTTGCTTTTCTAGGCACTGGGTGTATTTAGTTTTACTTCTGGGTTGTGTTTCCTACCACAAATGGCCCCCTGGAGAAACAAATTGCCCTAATGATAGAGTAGAGACACCCAACACATCCCCACCCACTCACTCCTCCACCACCAGTCAAGACCAAAAGTCATCTTGCCCCGAACTCCCAGACCTCTTTGGACTCCTGAATCTGCCTCTACTACACCCCAAATTACCGAGCCCTGGGAAAGAGCTAAATATCCCACAGGGTCTCATGAGAGTGACGGGCAGCTGGACCCAAAGTGGAAGCAGTTTAATGGGTGCCATTTGCTCCTGAAGCCCTACCAGGCAGACCCAGCACTGGAGTCTGCAGGACAGAGTCCCCAAGTGTGTTTGGAGGAACTGTGGTCACCTAACCAATTGCTCTTAGGAGGTCACAGTGTTCAGTAACATAATCAAGGCTCTGAGGAGTCCTCCTTTCCTTCGACCTAGTTCACCAGATTTACTCAATTATTTTTATGAGTGGAATTCTTTTATCATAAAGACTTTCCTCCCCCAACAACATTTTCAAGACTCTGACGTTGTACAAAATAGTATGTAGTGGCCAGAAACCTATAAGTATAAACATATAGCACAAAAAGCCAGGATCAGCAGACAAGAGACTGGAGAGAAAAAGTCCAGGGTCAAGTTTCAGGGCCCATCCCACCTTCCCACCAATCTCACTGAGCCGCAGGTCAGGAGCAAGGGTTGGCCTATGGAGATCGTGCGTCAGCGGTCATGGCCCCAAGGCCTCCGTGCTACTATCATAAAACCTGCAGGTGCCCTGAAACCCTTGGTCCTTGGCTTTCTCAACTCAACCCACACCTGCAGGGCCTCTGTGACGTTACCCTCAGAGTGAAGACCCTCGGGAACCCAGGCCAAGCAGAAACAGCTCAGGACAAGTTTAATCTGAGAAACTGTAGTTTGGGGTACTTCTTAAAAGGGCTATTTCTGAACCAACTGGACAAAGGTTACCAACAGTGAATAGGTTCTTTTGGAGATATAATTCTCTGGTAGCTAGTAAACTCCTTGCTAAATGTTGCTGCACTCTTCATTGGAAAGACAAATAATTAGTAAAAGCTCAGCAGAAATGGCTTGCCCAAGAAATTCAGAACGAGAGAAAGAAGGGAGTAAGGGAGGCAGGGAAAGGGACAAGGAGAGGCTATTCTCAAGAGGTGAAGGGGAGGAAGGAAGCCAATTTGCTGAAATCATCCAATAGCCACAGCCACACTGTCCAAGAAAGTTTAGGGGACGTGCAGGCCAAGGCCAGGCCCCGGTGCACACCCAGCCCTGCACACCACGGACCAAGTAACCCTGTGGGTGTGTGGCCCACGCAGTGTCTGGTTTTGTTTTTAACAATTGGCATTAGAGGCCAACACTTAAAAATTAAAGGGTTTTATATAAAAACCAGATTTTTGCTTCCTCTTGAAAATTGGGTGTCTTGGTTTGAGTTACACCAGGAGCTGATGCTGAGACAGGGCTTGAGAGCAAACGGCTTATTTGAGAGCTTCCCTCAGCCGGCCAGGAGCCGGGAGCCACCCTGGGCAACTGGAGCAGAGTCCCCCCATAAAGGAGTCACCCCCCTAGCCCTGGAATTACTGAGGGGTGAGGCAAGAGAGCCTGAAGTACACCTACTCCAATCTACCCCAATTCTTGTCAGTCTTTGGCTAAAGGCTGCTCTTGGGGATATTCATTCCTCAGCATTGTCTCATTGGCAGAACAACCTTCCAGAACTCTGGAAAGAGTGTTAGGCCTCAAAGTAAAGATGCAGGCAGTTGGAAGTTTCCAGAGTAAAGTGTGAGGGATGGGGAAGGATCTGATGTACCTGGTCCCTGGGAACAAGAGGTGATAGGTCACGTGGGACTCTCATGCCCAGAGGCACAATGGACAGTAGCTGGGAGAAAGGCAGGCCACCACCTTCCTTCTGGTCTCTCCAACAATGAGGCAGCATTCACATCCCTTGGAAGGATGATTTAGCTCCAAGGGACACCTTCTCTATAAATCCATTCTGTTCAAAGCGAGAACATAACAGGGCAAAAGGGCCACAACTGTGACTCCATTCATGACAATAGTGGCCCCAAAACAACCCCAAAATGGAATTTATTTATTAAAAAAGTGTATTTATTGGCTGGTGGCACAGTGGATAGGTGCCAGCCTGCAAACCCAAAGGTCACTGGTTCAATTCCCAGCCAGGGCACATAACCAGGTTGCAAGCCAGGTCTCCAGCCAGGTCTGTAGCTGGAGGCAGGTGAAAGACAACTATACATTGATGTTTCTCTTCCTCTCTGCCTCTCTCCCTTCCCTTCTCTCTGGAAATAATAAAATCTTTAAAAAATAAAAGTGTGTCTATTCTTACATATTTAAACTTCTATCATCTTCAAAGTATCCTCCATTTAATGCAATATACGTATTGAGACACGTTTTCCACTGCTCAAAACAGACTTTTAGCTCATCAGTTTCGCTGCTTCTAGTGCTTCTGCCGTGTTTTGTTTCCCCTCTTTCCACATCAGGAAACATTTCTCTTTGAGTTTTTTCATCTGGGGAAACAGAAAGAAAAGTCACTAGGGCAACATCAGGTGAATAGGGAGGGTAGGGCATATGGGCCATGCTGGTTTTGGGCAAAAACTGATAAATAGTCAATGCAGTGTGGGCAGGTGCACATTTCATTGTCACGAAATGGACAAACACATTGAAATTCTTCAAAAAATTTCACTGAAGCTGTACACAGCCTCTCACAACAACACCAGCTGGTGCACGGAAACAGATGGCTTCCTAGAACACCCACCTAGCGAGGGAAGCCGGTATTACAAGGGGCCCATCCTCCAGAAGATAATTCCATTGGGAGGGGGTTCTGCCCTCACATAAGCGGCTGAATTTTCAAGCCCCCACCCCTCACCCCAACCCCTCTGTTTAAAGTTCCGGTGGCAAGCTGGGGCCTGGGTTGCCTTTCCAGACCCAGGCTCCTTAACACTTAGACCAGAAATAATGTTAGTCTGGAAACCAAGGTTGGCTGGTCAGAACACCATGGAACTCAACCACCCCATCGCCATCTCTCGCTGCACCCATCTGGATCTCTGCTGCCCACCCCTACCCAGTAGCGGCTGCTGAGTAAACATGGAGGAAGAGGACAGGTGGTCCTGTCTATCTGGAGAGTGGGCAGTGGGTTTGCATCCGGCCTATACCAGTGCTGCCCTCTTTGGAAAGTGTTCAACTTCTTTTTGCTCTGATGCACATAGTGGGGGATGCTCACCTGTGGGCCACACAGGTCCCCCAGGCATGCTTTTGATCAGAGTGGCAATCCCCAGTGCCTGAGTTTAAATGCTACCCTGTTCTCACCCACCCAGGAAAGCTCAACAGAGTGACCAGGGATACATCGTGAGCAAAGACCTAGAGGATGGAGGGGACTTGGAGTTGGGGGACCAAGAAACGATTTGCTCTGGCTGAGCTGGTGATGAGACAAGGGTCTGGAGAGGAGAGCTAGGGCTTCAATGTGCAGGAATCTCTAAGCCACACCAAGAAGAAATTGGACTTGATCCTAAGAGAGGGAACTGTGGAAAGAAAGGCTAAAGCAGGATAGTCTGGTCTGATCAATTATATCCCATTTTACAGATAAGGCGAGTACAGTACAGAAAGCTGGCATGACCAGCGGTGTTAGGATGTGAAGGCACATCCTTCATCCTTACAGACCCTTTCATCCCATTTCATGCCTCAAGACTCCAACTTCGATTTGTTGAGACCCCACAGGCTGTGTACATGCCATGGAGGCACAAGCCCAAAACAAAAAGCTTCCATACCTTTGGGTTCATACATGAGCCCTCCCCTAAATGCCAGCTTTTCAAAGTCAGTCTGAGTCTACTCTTCTCCAGGCTTAAATAGCAGCAATGTGTCCTAGCTGTGTGACCTTAGACCAGTGAATTGCCCTCTCTGAGCCTTGGGCTGCTCATGTGTAAATAGGGGATAATATGAAGTGGAGGACAGGCATGCACAACAGTGTGCCTGCTTCATGAGACCTGGAGAGACCTGAAGATAGTCAGAGTTCCTTCACTCCACATTTGCCTTCTTCTGGTAAACTCTCAGTTAATCAGTGAACAAACAAATATTTTGAAGGCTTGAACAAAGGCCCAAGTAAAGCCTATAAGAGAACTTGGGGCCAAGCACAGTAGAATGAGTCCTTCAGCATTTGCCCCAGTCAGTCAGGCTGCCCCCTGCAGGATGGTTACTGAAAACTGGAGCTGAGCTTCCAGGGACAGCCCCATGATGTCCCAGAGAGTGACGCCTAGAGCTCGGATGACTGAGTTGGGGCTAATCTTCTGTTTCCTTTGGGAAGTTTTAGTTAATTCCACTTCTGTGTTTTAACATTCTTTCCTCTGACTTGATGTTGATTTCTTTAAGCAGTTTCCCTTCCAGGAAAAAATGCCCTCTGATTTCTGTCTATAGGAGCAGGAGAGTCTGACACTTGAGAACCAAGAAGACTGGGTTTACATTGATTCCTTCAAAACATTGCCGGGTGGGTAGCGCTCCTCCTGACCCCTCCCATGCTGGCCCCAGGGGGCTGGCTGGTCCAAAGCAGAGGCGTGTTCACACTTGGCCTGGAGCCCACTGCTTCCTGACTCATGTCTCACTTGGCTGGGGAGCAGAGAAACAGTTAAGAAAACATGTGTCAAGACTTGACCATGACCCCATTATAGGGAAATGCTCCTGACGTCTCACTTCTAACTGTCATGCCTTCCTCTCTTCCTCGGGTGAGTGCTCACACTGTGTCTCATGGTGCCCGACACAACCCAGTGTCGCAGGCTGAGGGGATGAATGAATGACTAATTCAAAGAAGCACTTGGGATGAGCACTTTCATTTTTTATTGTGATTAAATACACATGATATAAAATTTACTATTAGTGACATTTAGTACATTCATAATGTGCAACCACGTCTATCTAGTTTCATAATTTTTCATACTCTCAAAAGGAAATCCCCATGTCCCCTGTCAAAGCAGGACATAGAGACCTGCTTTATGTCTCTATGAATGTAGCTATTCTGAGCATTTCACGTAGATGGAATCATATATTCCTTGTTCTTTTGTGTCTGGCTTCTTTCACTCGGCATAATGTTTTCAAGGTTCATCCATGTTGCAGGATGTATCAGAATTTCATTCTTTTAAGTCTGAATAATGTTCCATTCAGTAATATACTACATTTTGTTTGTTATTCTTTCATCAGATGATAGACACAGGTTGTTTCTATCCTTTGGCTGTACTTTCATTTACTAAACATTTCTTGAGTACCTGCCATGACCCAGTTATGATGCTGGACACTTGCTCACTATCTTTTATGGAACCTTCAGAACTGTTTTCAACCGGCTGGAAATTGCTTCACCTTTCACAGATAAGGAAACTGAGGCGCAGCAAGGTGTAAAGAACTCACTGAGATAAAAAGCAGCAGAAACACCCCTGGCCAGGGTGGCTCAGTTGGTTGGAGCATCGTCTCATAACTGAAAGGTGGCAGGTTCAATTTCCGGTGGGGGCACATGCCAGGCTTTCAGATTCAATCCCTGGCCTGGGCATGTACAGAAGGCAACCAATCAATACTTCTCTCTCACATTGACATTTCTCTCCCTTCCTTTCTCTAAAAGCAATGAAAAAATATCCCTGGGTGAGGATTTTTAAAAAACAAACAAAAAAAGCAATAGAAACAGTTCAACCCAACAAATGTAGGCCGTGTGCCTGCAGGACGCCCAGTCCTATGCCAGGCTGCAGGGTACACTTCTGCATAGTGACAGACGTGCTATGTCAGAGTCCCGACAGCATCTGCATGTTACTTACTTTTATACTTACCGATAAAATGACTATATTAACAAGTGTAAGATGGCTTGATTTGTAATCTTCTGTACTAATAAATGCCCAATCAGAGAAAAATAAAACCCACCATCGAACCCCATGTCTGTCAATCCCTCCACGCATAGGGCTGATGGGACTGTCCAGTGTGAAGTGGTTCGGGTCTCACTGGGTCAAGTGTCACTCACCAGCTCTTTTCTGCATGCACTCAGTCTGTATCTGCAGCAACAGCTCCCGGAAGGAGCTTTATCAGCCTCCTGAAGAGGTCCAGGACCTCCACCGCAGTGCACTTAATCTCGGACATAGAAGCAAGGTGACCAGATCCCTGTCCTGTAGCTGGATCACTGATATGTCACCATTGACTTAGGAGAGCACTGGGGTCATGTGACCATAGAGTAAGGCCTTAAGGACATAAGCAGGCAATGGCTCACTGTGGGGACATCTCATGTTAAGCAAGTGTATATTTATAACATTGTTTCTTCCTCAAAATACCTCTGTCACTGCAGGGCGCTGCAGAAACTGGCCCGTGACCTCCCCAGGCAGGATGCAGCAGATGCATCTGCATCATAGGCTGCGAATGGATTCAGTGCCTGCCCTGGGGGCTAGTGACAGAGCCCTGGCCATGCCACGAGCAAACTCTCAGAATTTAAGTGAGATGGGCATTTTTCTTACATACACAGAGATGCTGCCATCTTTGCCAATGTCAGAATCTGTGTGTCATGAAAGATAAGAGGGTGAAATCTGGAGCAAGCCTGCCTGTTCTCAAATCCTGGCTCTGCCCATTTCCTCCCAGTGTGGCCTTGGACACACCGAGACAGGCCTAGACTCAACCTGTCTATACCACAGTTTCCTCATCTGGGAAGCAGGGATACCAATAGTAGCTACCTCATGGGGTTGCAAGGATTAAGTAAACTAAGATGCTTGTAAGGGGCTTGGCACACAGTAAGGATTTATAAATATTAACTCTCTTGTTAAAAGCCTGGTCAGACGTGGACATAGAGAAAAATGGACCTCTGATAGCTCTGCTCCTCAGAAATAAAACTGTTTGTGTATCCAGGAACATTTTAAGCAAGTATATATTTGTAATATTGTTTCTCACTCAAACATCCCCAGATACAATGAACTGATAATCATAATGATGATGATTTATTGAGCATATACGATCTGCTAGGCACTCCGCTCACTGCCTTCCACACCTATCTTATGGGATTATCCTCCCAACTCTGTGACGTGGGTACTTGACTATCACCTATTCTACTGATGAGGAAACCAGGCTTGGAGAGGTGGAACCAGTGGATCCAACTTGTAAACCAGGTCCTTCTGCCTCCAGGGCTTGACTTCAGAACTGCTGCGTCACATCACGGCAGGGGCATCCTGGTGCTCAGGGTCTTTGGCACTCTTGTTACTCTCGGTGGTGACAGGACAAATGAAAGGCACTTATTCGTCATCCTGGTTGTCCAGGGTCTTTAAAGCAGAGGAAGGAGGAATGTCAGGTATGGAGCTCCTAGAGGAAAGGTCTCCTGCCTCCCTCCAGACACCAGCCCACAAGAAACACAAGAATAAAAGTCGAAACTCAGCAGAGAGCCAAGAAATACAAACCAAAACAATGACCTCTTAAACTGACCAATCAAACCATTTTCTGCTCGTTTGGTTGTTTTTAAATAGTAACTCCCAGTGCTGGTGAAGGTGTGGAGAAACATCCATTCATCTGAAGAGAGACTTTTGGAAGAAGGTGCAGTAGTATGTATCATATGTATCAAATGCCTTAATGCTTTCTAGAGTGTATCAAACCTTTCCATCCAGTAAATCCAGGACAGGAATTTATCCTAAGGAAATAGCTGAGGTTGAATGATAAGATTTAATGTTCTTAAATATTAAACATTGTTTATAATAGTAAAAAACTGGAAAACCACTTAAATGTTGAACAAAAAGGAACTGGTCTGCCCTGGCTGGTGGCAAAGTGGATAAGGTGCCAGCCTACGAACCCAAAGGTCGCTGGTTCGATTCCCCAGCCAGGGCACATAACCAGGTTGCAAGCCAGGTCTCCAGCCAGGTCCGTAGCTGGAGGCAGGTGAAAGGCAACTGTACATTGATGTTTCTCTCCCTTCCCCTCTCTCTGAAAATAATACATACGATCTTTAAAAAAAATTATTTTTAAAAAGGAACTGGTCTAATAAACTATAGTTATGCATTATGATAAGATTCTCTGCAGCCAGGAAAGTGATCACATAGAAAATTTGATGGCAGTTAACAATGTTCAAGATATATTAGATGACAAAATTAATTTATAGAGCAAGAAGTACCATTTCTCTCCATTTATATAAACTAAAATATTCTCTATAATGTGAATATATTTTCACAGAGAAGTGATTGGAAAGACATAAGCCAAACTGTTGACAGTAAATCACTTATCTGAATTTTTAACAATTTCTTTAACAAACATTCTTAGCCCTGGGTGGTATGGCTCAGTGGATTGAGTGCTGACCTGTGAACTGAATGGTTGCAGGTTCAATTCCCAGTCAGGGTACATACCTGGGTTGCGGGCCAGGTTCCAAGTTGGGGGTGTGTAAGAGGCAACCAATCAGTGTATCACCTATCAATGTATCTCTCACACATCAACGTTTCTCCCCCTTTGGTCCCCCCAACCTTCCCCTTTATCTAAAATAAGTAAAAGCACTTTAAAAAAAAAGCAAAACAACAACCCTATTTCTTGCATTCATCACACAGCCTCTGGGGTCAGGCTGCCTGAGTTCAAATTCCAGTTCCAGCCTTTATTCACAGAAACCCCTTTAAAGCTCAGTCTTCAAGGACAAACGGGGATAATAACACCAAAGCCCTTGCTCAGAGGGTGCTGAGAGGCTCCAAATAAGATGATATATGGGAAGTTCCTAGAGCCACGCCTACAGTGATTTAGCATTACCATGATTACTATGATTACTCTAATCATTGTGATCATTATTAATATAACTCTTGCAATTAGGAAGGGGAAAAGCCTGAGTGTGTGCCTCCTTCCTCTGCCCACCTAGCGGGAAAGCATCCCTGCCAGCACTCCCCACGCTGCCAGAGCTCAGCTGTGACTCTCGCCAGCCTCAGCTCACCCAACACCAGTATGTCTTCCTTGCCTCTGTCCACAGAGAGGATTTGGAATAAACAGCCCAGCTAACACCGGTCTGCTGGCCCCAGAGTGAGACGAGGAAGTTTACAAAAATGCATAAACAAATGTTTGATTTGGGAGGAGAGACAGAACAGAACTCGCACCAAGAAAGGAGACTTTTCAGTGAAGCCCAGGGAAGATTGCCTGTGCTTCCCTGCTGGGTCTCCTTGTGTTGCCTGTTTGTTTCTTCTCTTCATCTTGCCCACCTCATTGGCTGTGAAGCATCTGGCCCTGGCTTAGGGCTCATTTTAATAAACCCAAGACATCTCCCTCAGTGCAGTGGATTTGGAAGAAGCCAAGGAGACACCCCACAGTGGTGCCGGTGGGAGCCCTGAGAGGCGAAGATGGATAGGAACGAGGAGGGTGGCTGATAACCTTGTGAAGACAAGGACTCATTAGGGCCCGAGGCTCGTACGCATGACTGGCATGATCAGGAAACAAGAGATGGGCCAGAGAGAAACTCTCCCATTGTAGCCAATAGCAAGCGTTTTCCTGACCTGGGTTTCTATCTTCTCCTGTGGCCCCTCACTAGGCAGGAGCTGGCTCATTCGTGTCACAGACTTCTCCAGATGTGGGAGAAGGATGGGATTGAAGGACTTGCCATAGCTGTTCCCCTTGCTAGTTGCTAAACGCTGTTGAGTAGGCTCCGACTCCTGGAGATCCTACGAAAGGGTGACGTCCTCAGCAGCCCTGCTCAGCCGCAACCAGCTCCTGCCTCTGGCTGCTTCTGCGTTTACAATCAATCCTCCTTATTCTTAGCCTTCCTTTCCTTCTGCGCTGTATTTTTCCCAGCATTATTGTTATTGTTGTTGTTTTCACTGCTTTGTCATGGTGTGCCTGAAGTAGGACACCTTCGGTTTTATCATTTTCTGTCTCCAGTAATGTTTTAGGTTTAATTCACTCTCGGACCCACTTGTTCATCTTTCTGGCTGTCCAGGGTATCCACAGAGCTCACCTCCACCACCGTATTTCCCCGACACAGACACAGACACAAAGCCATAAACAGATACACACTCACACACACCCAACACACATACACCTTCTTCCCGATGGGGAAGGCAGGGGGTTACAGAGTCCCAGCCAGACGCCATTCTCCGGTTGGTACAACCCCAAAGGATGGTGCAGCCTCCTATGCTTGAAGAAATGGCATGGTTATTAAAATCCAGTGACTCAAAACAAAGCAGAGGAACTGTTGCTGGATAGAACCCCAGGAAGGGCAGGTAGGAATGTTAGATTGAAAATGAGAGAACGAAGTAAAAGAGGGGAAAAGCTGTGATTCCTAAAAATTCCCACTCCATCCACTTCCTGTAACTATTCTATTACTCCAAAATAAGAAATTAATTCCTCCGGGAGTAGGATTGCGAAGGATGTGCCAAAACCCAATAAAAAGCCTTACATGAAACTCAAGGAGACGCAGCTAAGGGAGCCTGGGCCTGACTGCATTTCAGGAGTCTCAAAATCCAGGTTGCACTGAGCAGGCTTTGGGCTGGCCTCTTCCATTACCGGTGTTGGTAATAGAACTAAGTAGGCAGGAATAGTAGTTGTGACAATGATTGTTGTCTTGTCCTCACGTACGTAGAAAATGTTCAAAGAATGGGGAAGTCACACTGCTGCCCTCCCCCTACTGGAACAGAGCCAGCTGCCCTCATCCTGAACTCTGGACACCGTCAGGGAAGACAGAAGCCACCACTGAAGAAGCCACTAAACACAACACTACCTCTTTTATTTTGTGTGTTTTAAGATAAAAAAACTAAAGAATTTCCCAAACTAACCTAGTGGTTTTCAACTCTGGATACACATTCAAATCACCTGCCAGGTCTTAAGCTGGATCAGAACCTCCTGGAGGACTTGCTAAGACAGACAGCTGAGCCCCAGCTGTGAGTTTCTGATGCAGTTTGGGGGGGGGGGTTGGGGGGGTTGGGGCCCGAGGATGAGCATTTTAACAAGTGCCCGGTGCTGCTGGGGCAGCGGCTCCCTCCCTGGCTGCTTGGAGAGCTCCGCCCTCCAGCGAACTCAGAGATGAATTCAACTGATCCGCGATGGGGTCTGGAGATCGTTATTTTAAATTGCCAGGGGTCCCTGAGAGAACTACCACTACCACTTCCAGGGCCCATTAAGGTGAGATCTACTACAAGTGCACTTTAGAAAAGTAAGTACAAGCATCAGTTAAGTACTTACTCAAATGCAGCTGTTCTCAATCATGGCCTTATCTAACTCCTATTCCTTTTTTCCATCAAAGAGAAACTTTGACGTCTTTCTCTGACGTGGCCTGTCTGCAGCTTTGCGGAGGGCATTTCTGCCTATCCCTGGTTCTGGCTGGGCTTCGGGGCATCAGCTCTTAGCTGTTTGCAGGTTCATAGGTGTCTTAGTGCTCTCCCTCTGGCCTTTGTTTTGAGAGAAATGTTCCTACCTTTACCTGGGGTGCAGAGACCCTCTAGGTCTTGCCTTCCTTTTATGACCAAGCACAAGGAGAGCTGACTCACCCTGATCCTCACAAAAGCTTGTGGCTTATGAGGCCACGTCCTCTGCCTGGCAGGGCAGCTTTGGGAAGGACAGTCTGCCTAGGAGGCCTGGCAGAGGGGGAGCTGTGGGCCTGGGCTCCAGCCTCCAAATCGTGGGAAGATTTGGAAAACAAAGAGCAGATGCTTGGAAACAATGGCTTCACTGCAGAGTGGGGCCCAACACATTCACGTCAGGAGAGGAGGGTCATTGGATGCTGGCCAAGTCCTGTTTCGGGTGTGAGAAATAGGCTCTCCCAGTCCACAAAACAAATGGACAATAAGGCCAGGAGTATAGCAACAGAGAGGCATTTATTTGCATTCTTGCAAGAGCTGGTGCCTGCCTCGTGGCATCTGGTGGGCCCGCACATCTGAAGTATTGAGGAGGATTTTAGCCCTGACGCGAACAACCCTTCCCCCTTTCCCTCATTGGCTGAGTACTTCGGAGTCACACTCTGGCTCCATCATGTCTAAAGAGACAATTGAGCAGTTTAAATCCTAACAAAGGCAACTTTAGGCTCCAACGTGGCCATCCCTCCTTTCCTTTGTTCTCGGAGGTATCTGTGAAGGGCTGCAGAAGTCCCTAGTCCTCTGTGCTAACTGTCACATCCTCACTTGTGTACCCTAGCCCCTTCCTTGTTATTCTGTGTACGCAGAGACTTCCTGATTCATTTGCTGTCTGGCCTAGCCATTAATGATTACCCACTGTGGCTTAGCCTGGCTTGAGAGTCCCTTGCTACCTTGTTTCTCACACGAGGAGTCCCAAAGAGAGACGGGCAGGCAGGCAGCAAGCACCCTTGCCTGCAGTGATGAGGAGCAGGAGAAATGAACTCCGCTTCCTTTGGGCCAAGCATTTGTAAGCATTTTTTTATTTAATCCCTACAATGACTCCCTGTTGTTCTGTCATTGATCCTATTTTGAAAATGAGGAAACAGAGGCTGGGAGAGGTGAAGCATCCTGCCTATAGTCACAAGACTGGTATGATAGGTAACTTACATACTACATATTACTTATTTGCTAACTTACTTACTTACTGAGTCCTCACTACACGCCAGGCACTGCTATGGTTGCTTTGCACATATTGATGTATTTACCCCCCATAACAATCCTAGTGATAATGTGTTAGTCAGCATAGTTTGTGCTGGTAACAAACAATCCCCAAAGTCCTGGGGCCTCACATGACAAAGGTTCATTTCCCACTTGCCCTAAGTCCCCTGGAGACACTCCAGGGCAACTTCCCTTCATGCAGTGACCCAGCACCCTAGGCAGTCTTGATCTTCTGACTCAACCAAGTGAACGGGAGGCCACTGGGAGGCTGCAGCAGAGGAAAAGTCAGATGGAGGGTCATGTGCTGGCTCTTTGATGCTTTGCTCAAGAAGTGACTCATGTTACCTCAATCTACAGGCCACTGACCAGCGCTAGTCACATGGCACCTACCAAGTGGCAGGGGGCCAAGAAACATAAGGCAACAAGTAGGATGTTTGGTGACCATCACTATCTCTGCCACAGGTAGGTGTTGTTATCATCCCCATTTTACAGGTAAGAAAACTGAGACCAAGAGGTGAGGCTAGGATTGCCATAAGAGAGGGCCACAGTTGTGGGGCTTAAATGACAGCTCTAGAGGCTGGTAGTTGGAGGTGAAGCTGTCAGACGGGCTGGTTCCTTCTGTGGGCCACAGGGGAGGATGGATCCCAGGTCTGCCTCCTAGTCTCTGGTGGTTGCTGCATCCCTGGCTTGTAGCAGCACTGCACTTGGCCTTCACCCTCACACAGTGTTCTCCCTGTGTGCACATCTGTGGCTGGGTTCCCCTGTGTTTGACGCACCGGTTACACTGGATTAGGGGCCCACCCCGCTCCAGGATGACTTCATCTTAATTCATTTCATATGCAACAACCCTAGGTCCAAATAAAGTGGCATCTGAATCTGGAGGGACAGAATTCAATCTGTAACACTTGCTCAAGGTCACACACAGTCAATAAATAAAATGATTTGAAGCCCTATCTGCCTAATTTTAACTCTATCCAAAGTGATAATGACTTCCTCTGCTAGGGATGGTCTCTAAATTAGCTGGAACCATGTTGATGATGAGACTGAATTGTGTTAATCTTGTTAGTACCCCCAAAGCAGGGATCATACCTCATAAAATTCTCTTCACGAGTGTCCTTACTCAATAAACATGAAAATCCATTCAAAACCTTCAACCAGTATGTTGAAAACTTCTGCAAAATTAAAAATTCCTTCCCTCCTTACTTCCTCTGCCCAAATGGGCTATAGTGTTTTCCTTAGAACAGATAGCTTTGGGGGTCTCATCCCTCATGGTCCCACCCACAGGTCAGGTCTAGCAGGAAAATGTCTGCCTTTTCCATCGTCATCAACATCATCAACGGGGTTGGTGATCTGGCCCCAGGAGCAGTGGCTGGTCTTGAAGCTAATCTTGAGCTGACCTACTCTGCCTCCTTGTGTCTGATATTAAGCCGTACATGGCAAAGGGTGTGTGTGTGTTGACTTAGAAGACTTTCTGACCTCTCCCCTCCCGCAACCCTACCCCTTCGTCCGCTCAGCTCCACTGCACACACAACACATCTTAACTTTCTTAAATTTTCATCTTTGCTTGTAGTCTCCCCCAGGGGGTCTCCTGGTCTGTCTCTCCTTAGCCCAGATTGGAGGAAAAGGATCTAAAGGTTTTAGAGTCTGGATGTCTATTTATAACAACCCTGAGAGTCCCCAGCCAAGTCCTTTTGCCCCTGCGAACGTCAGGCAAATAAAATGAGGGCATGGACTTCTGGCCCAGCTTTACGTTCATGCTTGAGGGGCAGCGTGATTCAAAACGCCATAGTGATAATGGACAAAATATTTCGGTTTTAATTAAAAAGCTGCTCCTTACTTTCCCCTAAAAGACAGAGTAGAGTCACAATAAAAAATGTGATCAACGTTTCTGGGTGAAGAAATGGAATGCAAATTCAAGCTGTGAGAGGGACTGAAACCCCGGACTTGGGGTCAGAAGCCCCCACAGTCAGTGAGAAACTGCACATCAGGGGACTAGAAGCACCAGGACAGGATGTAGGGCCCCCTCCCTAAGTCTGTCACCCCAGTCTGAGCACGGAGCAGGAGCCCCAAGATGTCACATGTAACCCAGGCTGTGGGCTCACACAGCAAAGCCCAAGATAGACATGGTGAGCAGCAGAGAGAGAAAAAGAAAACAAAACAAATCAACCTCCTACTCACAATTGGCCTAGAAACTAACGTTCCAAATCAAATAAAGAAATTCAATGCTAAGAAAACAGACAAACTCAACAATCAGAAGTGAATTCAGTGCTGATAAATCTGAAAGAAAATTCTTTAAAAAAGTATATTTAGCCCTGGCTGGTAGCACAGTGGATAAGGCACCGGCCTGTGAACCCAAAGGTCGCTGGTTTGATTCCCCAGCCAGGGCACATAACCAGGTTGCAAGCCAGGTCTCCAGCCAGGTCCGTAGCTGGAGGCAGGTGAAAGGCAACCATACACTGTTTCTCTCCCTTTCTTCCTCCCTCTCTGCCCTTCTCTCTGAAAATAATAAATAAAATATTTTTAAAATAAAAACAAAAAAGAAGAAGAAATCAAAGAAAATCTAAATGAATGGAAAAACAACGATGTTCTTGGATTGAAAGATTCAGTTTAGTAAAGATGTCAATTTCCCCCAAATTGACCTATAGGTTTGAAATTCCTATCGAAATCCCAAACACAATTTTCTGTAGATATAACCAAACTTATTCTAAAATTTATATGCAAAGACAGAGGTCCTAAATGCTCTAGAATAGTTAAAATAATCTCTTTTTTAAGGAAAAAAAGAAGAAAGTGGAAAGAATCACTCTTCCCACAATTAGGTCTTCTTATAAAGATTATGTAATATTGTCAAAAGGGGAGATTCATAGATCAATGGAACAAAATAGAGAACCCAGAAATAAACCTACATAAGTATGTCCAACTAAAGGCTGATTATTATCTTGTTCATAGCCTCAGTTTTCTCATCTATAATCATTCTTGGGGTTGTGTGAATGCTGTGAGGATGAATGCAGGCAAAGAGCTTAGAAGACAGCTGGGTATGCAAAAAGCTTTAAAAATGCTAGTTTATACTTGTGGCAGCAATGAACATCAAAGTCACATCTCTTCTGGGAGATAAGGGTTGGGAGGAGGGTGGGCATTGGTGCCCCCCCTCCCCCCACACACACCTAGGTCTTGCATACCCCCAGCCAGGGCTCCAAGGAAGGTGGGGTCTCTCAGACCCTGGGGTCCCCAGGATGTGACCCTCTGCCACCCATCCCACCCTGCTGAGGCAGATGGTTGTTCACAGGTGCACTCTGGCCTCTATGTGACTTGGCCCAGAGAGAGGCTGGGGGCAAGACCAGAAACCCAGGCATCTCTCACTCTCAAAGACAGAGACAGCCCTTTGCTATTGCTACTGAAAAGAACAAAATTTCTCCTTGTGCAAACCTACTCCCCTCAGACAGCCTCTGGGCCGGCCCAGGTCCCTCTTGGGCTCTCAGGACCCACATTCTGAGCCCTGACCCTCCCCAAAGCCCCTTACCTCCCCTCAGGGTACTTCCTCCCACGGCACTGGTTCCCCAGCCCCTTGTTAGCAACAGATGCTTCCTCTTCAATATCTCACATGGGGCTTTAACTGAAAAATAAAAACAAACCCAGAACTAAAACTACAGGTGTTATGCTTAAAACCCTGATCTTTGATCCAGTTTTAAATAATAATAATAATAACATTGGCCTGCGAACCCAAAGGTCACTGGTTTGATTCCCAGCCAGGGCACATAACCAGGTTGCAAGCCAGGTCTCCAGCCAAGTCTGTAGCTGGAGGCAGGTGAAAGGCAACCATACATTGATGTCTCTCTCCCTCTCTGCCTCTCTCCCTTCCCCTCTCTCTAAAAAGAATAAATAAAATCTTCAAAAAAAAAAAATAGCTATCATTTAGTGCGCTTTGCTAGAAGGACATCAACTAAACTCAATGTTCGAAATAACCTCTCAGGGGGAGGGATTATTATCACCCTCATTTCACAGACAGAGAAACAAAGTCACAGAGAAGTTTAGTTTGGCCAGTTGCCCAAGGGGATGCAGACCAGAGCGAGGAATGTATAAAAGCCCCCTTGGTTGCCACCTCCTCGAGTCCCCCTGCGCCCTCGTTGTCCTCAGAGATGTGTTGAATGTATGGTGGAGGCATCTCTGCTCCTGAGGCTGGGCCCAGAAAGCCCGCCGCCCACCACAGGAGGCCGTGTTCTGAGCAAAATGCCGGCCTGGCTTAGACAGCCTGCCCAAGGCAGCCAGCCTGAGCACTCGCCGCTGGTCGCCTTCCCATGTTTACCTGGGCCACCATGACAGACAAAGGCTCCTTGTCTGGCTGCCAAGACAGCAGGTTTTTAAGGCCAAGGCTTTACTACCAGAGCTGTTCATCAACCGCCAGGACTGGGTTCCCTCTCTCAGAGGTGAAGCAGTTGCTGTCACAGACTATGGGAAGATCGATGCCATTCTTGGCACCTCTTCCCCTGCTCGCTGGCCCAGCGCCCTGTCTGGGTACCTGGTTCCATCTGACAGCTTACCACCTGCGCTCGCACACACACACACACACACACACGCACACACAAGTATACACATGTGCATACAAACACCACCTTCCAGGAAGCAGGGAAAGCAAGAACAGATTTTCTTGAGTCTTTGAATGGACTTATGGGATTCCTGAGTATCCAAAGTCATTGCAAAATTGTGGGGTGAGTGTGCACATGCTAGTGTAGGCATAGACAGGACATAATTTGCATGGCCCAGTACAAACCAAAAATGTGGACCCACTGTTTTAACAGTATGAATACTTGCACAATGGCAACAAAAGTACATTAAACCAAGCACAGGTCCCTTCTGAGCACAGGCTCCGTGTGACACACTACAGATTGAACACCCAGGAAGTGGGCCCTGAGCACATGGGTGGGTTGAGTGTTTATACTGCAGATGCTTTTCTGATTAGAAGCCTCAGGGCTTTTGTTAGAGTCTCAAAGGGGCCCAGGACTCTTTAAAGATTAAGAATATTTGGTGGCAGAAAGCCGGAGACACACAGGCCTGGGTTTCAGCCCCAGATTCATCATTTACTGGCTATGAGGCCTGGGCCACGTTCCTGAACCTCTCTGAGCCTGTGTCCTTGCCTGTAAAATGGGGATCGCAATAGTACCTACCTCACTGGAATGAAGAGCCTAGCCCAGGCCTGGTGCATTAGCACCCAGTAAGCGATGAGTTCATTAGCTGTTAATTCTGATTTGCTTGTTATATTTGATGTCACATCCTTCTGCCAACCTGACCCCAGCCAGCTGTGTCTTCCATACACAGGCTTCCGTACAGAGCCTGGCAGGGGCTCTTAGGGACATGGGCTGGCATTTCCATCAAAGGCCTACTGTCTTGGCTGGCCTAACCCCAGGTCTTGCCCTGTTGGCTAACATGACTGGTTTGGTCTGCAATGCTTGGGTTATAAGAATAAGTGACAGGTGGCAGCAACCTAGGAAACCTGAGGGCTAGTGGACAGATTCTAGGTTGACCTAGAGGGGACTGCCCCCCCACCCCGCCCACCAAGAGGACTTTGTGGCTTTGAACCCAGGGTCACCCTTGACAGAGCTTCTTCCAAAGTGGAGAACCTAAGAGAGGGTCCTTAGGAAACCTGGGGCCCTTGGCAGCCTGTTCGTCCCCTCTAGCACCTACATGATGGCTCCTCAGGGACGTCTGTGCTTTCTCACCAGCTGCCTCCTCATCAGATGCTGCTGGCATCTCAGGGAGAAGGACCTTGGTGACCCAGTTGCCTCTACCCTCTTCCCCCAGCCTACTGTCAGACACCATCTCACCCCTCTCTTGGTGGGGACTTCTGGGGGGGGAAGATAGGGACACAGCAGGTACTGAGACTCAGCGTGACCTCAGGGACATCTGCAGGCCCAGGGTCTCCCTTTCCATATTTGTAATATGAGGGCAGAGTATCTTCATTTTTGCCTGGAGAAGTCTTCCCACATACACCCATGAAGGCTGTTCAGCTTGTATAATGTGTGTCTTCTCCGTACTGATGAAAAGTGGAGGCAACCAAATGCCCATCCAGAGGGGTAACTAGATGGTGTTTAGTCATATCATGAATGTCACCCAGCAGTTTTCTTATTTTTAAAAAAGTAGATTGTGTTTATTTATATTTTAAAGAGAGGGCAAGGAGAAAGAGAGGGGAGAAACATCAATGTGTGGTTGCCTCTGGTACACTGCCAGATGGGGACCTGGCCTGCAACCCCTGTCTGTGCCCTGACTCGGAATTGAACCAGTGACCCTTTGGTTTGCAAGCCAGTGTTTAATCCACCGGGCCACACCAGCCAAGTCTTCTTTTTGTTTAAACAATGATAAAATACACTTTCATTTACTTTGTTGAGTAAGAGGATTGTAAAAAAATATTATTGCTAAAGTAGATATCAGATAAAGGAACTTTAGAAGTCCCGTTACCTTGGAGTTTATTTAAGAGGGAAAGGTCATGATGTTTTCATGCAATACATACTCGGCTCTTTAAATAACAATTGTGACAAATAACAGGAAGAGTTAAGGAATGCCATGCTTTTGATCCATACAAAACACCAACATTTTGGAGTGTTCATCGCGTAAAGCACGTTTCAAACATTTTTCGAAGAACCGTTGTCACCAATACCTGACGCCATGTCTTGGGTGCACATAGGAGAGTAATTTTGAAAAGAAAGGGAGAAAATCACACTGAAACTACTGAATTTCTTCAAAATCACTGAGCAAAAAAAAAAAAACTACATTGAACCTCCATGCTGACTTAACTCCCATACAGTACCTTAACTTAAATCCAAAAGCTAAATCTAAGACTCTCCTTTTTTGGTAAACTTACATGGCTTTCCCTCTGGATTTTACCTGGGAGTGGCCACTTATTTATTTATCTATTTATTTATTTATATTTGAAGGAAGGCAAGGTTGGCACTTTACATGGATGTCACCCATGTTAATATTTCTTGGGATCGCAGGAAGATTCATCGTCTTTCCAGCTGCTACAGTTCAGGCTAGAGTTTCCGTCAAGCCAGCCTCAAATTTCTCCAGTTTATTGCGGGCATCAAGTTATGTAACAATCTCACTCATGTTGGTCTCTAACACCATTCCCCCGTCACCATTTCTGCAAGAATATTGTGAATCATGGACATTTTCAAAAACGCTTGTCTAATGTTTCCACAAATGCTTGAATTAAATCTAAAATGCCAAGTAAGTTCACTTTCTGAAGAATCCACACGGAAGACAAAATACTACATTGCATAATGTCTATAAATCAGTTTGTTGTCAGATCTTCCAATTAATAATCCTCCTTCCAAGAAGTACAAACATGTTCATCTCTTAGATGCCAAATGCAATGTCTCCCTGATGATTTGCTTTGCTCTTGTGTATCTTCACAGTAGGCCTTCCTGTGGTTGTTGAAGATGATAGTCTTGATTGTGGCTGAGCCGGCGCACAGGGCGGGTGCAGAGGACCAAGGTGGAGTTGGTGGTGGGGCGGGGGAGGGGATTGCGGGCGTGGGGATGGGGGTGGGGGAGGTTGGCAGATGTTCAAGCCTCGAAAGGCAAGCCCAGCAGGGCGCAGCCTTGGCCTCATCCAGCAGTTCTTAAAAGCCAAGTGGATTGACACAAAAAAGGTGTCTGGGATGTATCTTTAAGTGAAAATGAATATTGCAAATAATACATGCAGTGTAAATCATTTATATACATTCTCTAAACATAACGAAGCACAGGCAAAGGTCTGGAAAGATTTTAACTTAATCACAGAGGCTGCCTCCGAAGAGGGGAAGGGATTAAAAGGGTGGTCAAGAAGGACTTAAACTGCACCCTTCTGGAGCCAGGTCCTGCAAGCCTGTCCCAGCTCCCAGACCCCCCAGACAGGATAGAATTCCTAACTCCAGGGCCCAGGACACGCTCCACTGCTGGCATCCTGGGTGGGAAATCTGAGGGCTTGTGAATAACCAACTTCCCATCCACTGATAGTAAAATTGTTCCAACCACTATTTATCAAACCTCACTACAGGCCAAGCACAACCTAGCGTCTCACCCTCCCAGCAACAGGGCGGGTGTTGCAGCCAGGAAATGGGCTGCCAGGAACCGTGGGGGTGTCTGAGATTCTACTTGCAGCCTCGCTGTCAGCTTGCCAGTTCCATGAATGCTGGCAGAAGACACGAGATTTCTGGGACAAAAACGAAGGACTTGTCACTCCAGGCAAAACAGATGACATGAGCTCCATGTTCCTACTGGTTCCCTTGCCCCCTTGTCGCGCAAGCCATGGGGGAGGAGTTCCCAGGTGGACGTTGTGGCGACAGTGGGTCTGGGTCACAGCTGAGGACCCTGTGGTTAGGGAGCCCCAGTCGCACAAGAGGGCTCCCTGCAAACCTGCCCAACCTTTGCCCTGGAGAGAAACACTGTTTTAATTACCCTGGAAAAGAAACCTATTTGCCCTCTGTTCTAGGGTTGGGGGTGCTATTTCTATATTCCCCGAATGTTTGCTAAACACACATCCTTGAAAAGCTAGTCCAGGATGAAAGCTGTCAAGGGACTTGCAGAAAATCCAGAGGCCCTAGGAGAATTGTCTTCCGATGATGACAGACTGGGGAAGTGAGACATTGAGAAGTTAAGACACTTCCCCAAGGTCACAAGCTAAACATAGCAAAGCTGGGGTTACACCAGGTCCTCTGACTGCAAAACTCTTGCTTTTTCCTCCCTGCCTCTGAAATGCTGATCTAGCCCAGGAGTCAAAGAACCACAGGCAATGTTACTCCAGACTTTGTAGGAACAGTCTGCCTGTGGCTTGGGGACCAAGTGCTGCCATCATCTGTGCCTGGCCAGACACCTCCCCGGGGGGGAAGAGATCAGAAAACTCTCCTGAATCCCCCGGGGTGAAGTCAGAGAGGAGCCGAAAATAAGGAACCAGCTTCTGAGGAGGGATAAATGCCCTTTTTCTTTTGCAGAAGGGAAAAAATGTCAAGTCATTCCATATTTACTTAAATGTGAAATTTATTTATGGTGCAAAAAGAGTTGGTATTGGCTTTCAGAGCCCAACCAGGAAATGGTCTGGACTTGTTTTTGTCTCCTGGAGCACCCTGCCTGTCCCCTGGTGACCTACCTGGTCTGATATTTCAGAGTTGAAGGCTGGATCCTGTCCTCTGGTGCTCAGGCCTCCTCTGACCCACCTTCTAATCTCTGGAGAATGGGAAGAGAGGGGACAAGTTTGTCATTGGGGTTCCTCTATGGTTTACGCTCCTCATCTTAAAATGGGGACACACATACCTGCCTCTCACCTCCATCGTTGATAAAAAGCAACAATAATAAAAGGAGCTTTTAGCTTGGTGAGTTGCTAATACGTGTAGCTATGAGGTACTGGGATTCTTATTTCCAGAAAGAAAAACCAAGGTCCAGAAACACTGGCAAAATTGGCCACTGTCACCTAGACACCCTTGAAGAATGTCTAGCTCCTGTCACATTGCCGAATTCCCCGTGGCCACCAAGGAAGGCACATCTTTAACATCTACTCCTTTGCATTCTGTCTCAGGTTGCACGCGGTTCACATAGTCAGAGGCTTGTCCAGGGCTGAGGTAGGGGTCTCGTCCGGCCTTCCCCAGAACCTGCTCTATTGGAGACCCTAGTCATTTATCTGATTTTAATCTTGTAGCAGCCCTGAGGGAACGAGAGCTTTGTCTCGATTTTACAGATGAGGAAACGGAGTCTCACCTGCCAGGCCTCCGGGGATGGGATGAGAGCACAGGCCCTACCTGCTAACCCTGGCTCTGGGCTCCACACCACAGAGCCACTAAACCAGCACATGTGACACGGACTCCTTTCCTTCGTGCAGCCTGGGGACAACGCAAGGCTCCTGGCCACCTGAGATGTTCAGGGGGTTCTAAGGTCTCTTCAGTTAAACTCTGTGCTGTTAGTTTGGAAAGGCTCAGAAAGCATCAGGGACATGCCCGAGTCACCCAGTGAGTCACAGCAGGGCCAGGACAAGCTCTGCCACCCGCACCGGCTGGTTCAGGCCTCTGCAGGAAGGCAGTGGCGGTGGGTACGCAAAGGCCTGTCCCAGGATGGGCACTGAGGACTGTGTCCTCCTCCTGAGTGAGATCAGCCCTGGGTAAATCCCAAATAAGCTTCCACAGCAGACAGGGAAATTATAGGGTGGGGTGGTAGGGAAGCCAGGGCAGGGCTGGAGGAAGGAAGAGCAGGAAGAAGCAGGCCTGCCGCCCACTCTTTCCTGCCCGGAGTGGTTGGCAGCCGTGGAGACAGACACTTGCAGCAAGGTGCAGCAAGGTGCAGCAAGGTGCAGCAAGGTGCAGCAAGGTGCAGCAAGGCAGTCTGCAGGCAGGGCTGGGCTCCAGCCTGGGGACGATCCTACCAGGTCTGGGGACAATCCTACCGGAGCTGAGGCTGGCCAGCACGGTTGGGGGTGGGGTGGAGATGAGCCCAGGGATGCCCTGCACCCCCCAAAGTAGGGTGATGAGCTGGACTCTTCTGACCCCCTTGTCCTTCAGGTCTCACTCAGCATCAGAAGTATCATCAGGTTTCACCTGATCATTCGGCAGCAAACCAGGAGAATGAGAGGGACTCATCCTGTGACCCCCAGGCAGAGGACCTCCCAAGGAGGGTAGGTTTAGGTTTTAAGAGCACCCCATTGGGGCCAGAAACCTCCCCCCAGAGCCCAATAGGCTGGCCAAACCAAGGCCATGCCGGTGGCTCCCACCCTCAGTCCACCCCAGGCAGAGCACGAGGGAAAGTCCCTTGGGGGAAAAGCATGAGAACCATGAGCCGCTTTTAACTCTTGGTTCCATGGTGGCGGGAGTGTGGCTCACCCGGTCACTACCCCCGGCCAAGTGCTGGGGGGACTCCTGGAATTGCGTGTGGAGACGGGGTGATCCTACGAGGAGCCGGCGCGGCCACCTGGTGACTCAGAAGCATAGGCCGAGTCCTCAGGAGAGCTTGGCTTGCGCCCCTCGAGTTTGAGATGCTGGAGAACGAAGCCAGGACCCCAGTAGGTGACACCTGGAGGATGCATGGGTTTGAGGCAGGGCCCTGTGCGGCGCGAGCACATGGGGGCCACGCCCAAAGGTTATGTAGCAAAGTTAACAGCTACAGTGATGCCACATGCCCTTGATGTTATGGGACAGGATGGGCGCTTCCCTGCAATGTGCCTCCTCCCCACGACGAAGGGTCTATCCAGCAGGAATTGGGAAGAGGAATGACAATGGCCAATTAAAACAAACAAACATACATTAAAAAGATGCTCAGCCTCATCAGTTTAGGGAAGTGCAAATTAAAGAAGTAGTGAGATACTCCTTTTCACCACAGATAAGCAAGCATTTAAAACAAACAGTAATGCTGTGACACTGCGGATAACAGAGCACCCAGCTACACGGTGTTGTGGGCACATTGCATCACCCTTTTGGAAAATAATCTGCCATTTTCTTCTAAGATAGGAAATACATACTTACTTCAGCTCAGCAGCCCCAACATTACCAAGTTTTCCGTAGGAATAAAAGCACCCACCAAAAGGATGCAACACAATGAATCATTTTGTGGTATTGTTTGAAATAGTGAAAAAATTCCTAGGCATATGAAGAAAACGAGTAAAGATTCATACTGTTGTATATTAAGCACGTGTTAAAAAGAATGGATTGGGTATAGCCCCATTATCTGGAGGGCAGGGTACATATAGCCACACAGTTGATGTGAAAACTGTGCCACCATTGAAGGATGTTTACCATCCCTTGTCCCTTCATGGCAAGGAAATTTCACACCAGGCCTCCCCCACCTCCCTCCCGCCTTGTCACGGTCACAAAAATACCAGCGAATCTTTAAAACTTTCCAAATATTCCAGACTAGGCAACCACTGAGATGGCAAGACCTGGTCCTTTCTTCCTTCCTCCTTTCCTCTCTTTCTTCCTTCCTTTCTTTTTCTTTCTTTCCCTCCTTCCTTCTTTCTTTCCTTCTTTCTTTCTTTCTTTCTTTCTTTCTTTCCCTCCTTCCTTCCTTCTTTCTTTCTTTCTTTCTTTCTTTCTTTCTTTCAACAAACAGTAGACACACCCTAGTTAGATGTGTGCGCCAGGCCTGCAAGGGCCCAGAGCTGAGGGAAATAGGGGTGGGAAGATCCCGATGCCCTTTCTCCATCTTGGTATGAATTCACCAGGTCAATGAACACATGCCACTTTTGTAAATACCAAAATTAATAGATAGAAAAACGTTTTAAAAGAAAAATTGTGAAAGAAAAATATTTTTTTAAGGAAGGAAGGAAGGAAGAGGCCTGGCCCTGGAGACCATAGTCCCCAACCCCTAACACTATATACAACTCTCCCCCAACTGTCCCCAAATCTCAGAACAGCAACTTGGGGGGACCGGGGAGCAACACCTGCCGCCACTTCCCTGGTCAAACTGTGCTGGCGTTCTCCCTCCAGCCCAGCAGCCTTCCCCCTGCTCACCACAAAGGCCCCTTTCTCTGCTTCTGTTTATGTTGGTCCCTGCGCACCTCCATGGCAGCCTCTGGCCTCACTGTTGGCCCCAAGACAGACCCCAGGACAGGCTTCTGCCCCGCTGATGAAGCCTTGCTTTATGGACATAAAGATTTGCCAGTGCACCATGCCCTTGCAACTGGCTGTTTCCACCCGCCCTCTGGCTACATCCCCTCCCCACTCCTCCCCCTACCCCCGACCCTCACCCCTCAAGTCCCTGGTTGTGCCCAGCCCGGCTCCAGGAGGGAACACACAGTCCCTGTTCTTCCCTGGCCATGACATAAATCACCGCTGCTGGGGCAGGGAGGCGGGCAGCAGGGCTGGCTTCCCAGCCTGCACCCCAGGCATCCTTGACACCCTGAGGCCTGCAGACGGCATCCAGTGCCTCCCCTCCGCTGGTGGCTCTGAGCCCTGGCAGAGACGGAGCCAGGAGCCCCGGGCTGCACCCCAAGGCCACAGTGGGGGTAATTCTAATTCCCTTTTTTAAAAACATTCTCTGTATTTAAATATGCCCTGTGGTGTTCCAGCCACAAGGACACATACAATGTAACCAACATAAATTAAGACAAAGTGCTCATCATGATTTTGCTACAGAAATTTTTAGCATAGTTTAAAGCAGTGAAACATTAGAAGCCACCTACGTGTCCAACAATAGGAGGCTTGTTAGGTAAATGACCACAGCCCCCATTGAATACTATGCAGCCATGAAAATGGAAATTACAGCTACAGAATCCAATTTACTTACAAATAGTTTATTTCCAGAACCCAAATACCATATTTGTGTCAAGGACTAAGGGTATTCTTCTAGGAAGAAGTCTTATGAGATTCTTGGAATGACTGGCTCCCAAGAAATTGAGTCACTGCCCTATAGAAAGGTATGTAATGCATGATCTAACACCTATGTGGCATGTAAACTGTATGTGTTATAAAGTCCAATTTTTATGTTTATGTATAGTCGGGGAGGCTATGCCACAAAATCCAGTCTCCTCATCTCTGAATAATAAAATCGTAGCTGATATTTTTCTTTGTTTTTCTACCAGCATGGTCTATGCCCTCTGCTGAGTCCCAACGGAGGCTGTACATTTTCTAGCAACCAAAGGAAAGGCAGAAACGAGGCCAGGGATTCATTCCTAGTGCCCACAGAAGAAAGTTAAGGGTGTTGGAGAGGGTAGGGTTCTCCGGAGAGGCGCAAGGTACAGGGAGAGGGGTTGTTTTCTAAAGCATGTGTGACAGGTCCTCTCCTGCTCCGAGGACAGGGTGCAGGTCCGTTGTGATGGGGGCTGACAGCTCTTCGAATGCCGCATGGTCTGTCCAGGGACCGCCTTGCAGCTGCCCTCAGCTGGCCCCGTTCAGGAGGGATCCTAACTCAGTCCCTCCCGGTGGGGTGGGGTGAGATGGGGTCAGAAACTGCTCACCTCTCACAAGGAGAGGTGGGGACACATCCCAGAGAGCAGCCGTTCACGGCAGACTTGCTGGCACAGGTTGCAGAATGTTTGGGGGTTCCTGCACCAAACACACAGCAAGCTATTTACTGCACCCAAGGCTAGAAGCTTCTTACTCCCCACCCCAGGGGAACAGGGGCCACTCTGCCAAGGGAGTGGGTATCACTTGCACACAAGAGGCTCCAGTTGTCAACAATAAGGAAATATTTAAACTGTGAGGAGTTGCTGACAGCACATCAGAGGAGAGAGGGAGACAGAACCCCGCTCCCGCTGAGATTCTCCCAAACTGAAATTACGGGAATCAGTAACAATAACGACAACACAACGGCCGTAAAGAAAGTCTTGCTAGGACAGCTGTCACAAACCCAGCAGCATGGCTATCTACTGCTAGATAACACATTACCCCAAACACAGTGGTTTTATTCTCGCTCATGATTCCTGTGGGCCAGGAAATCAAGGACAGGCTCAGTGGGGTAGTCCTGCCTCAGGACCTCATGAGGCTGTAGCCAGGTGGTGCCAGATATTGGAACATGAAGAGACTGGTACAAATGTTAACATGTTATTTTTCACCTCATTTACAATCTTGTCATAATCCACTTAACGAAGGTTTGTTAGATTTCAGTGAAAATTATCTTCCAGAGTAATATTTTCTTTTTTCCCTGGGATGGAGAGGAGGGTAAATTTCCTACAATTAGTATGTATGGTGCGGAATTGCATGCAAATGAGGCATGCCAGGAGTATGATCACTTAAACGTACTTAACCAAACAAAAAAGATGAATACACAAACTTGCTGCTGCTTAGATCACTGGAGCTTCTAGAACCCAGTTTCTTCTACTGATTTAAAACAAAACAGCCCTGGCTGGTGGCACAGTGGATGAGGCGCCGGCCTGCAAACCCAAAAGTCACTGGTTCAATTCCCAGTCAGGGCACATAACCAGGTTGCAAGCCTGGTCTCCAGCCAGGTCTATAGCTGGAGGCAAGTGAAAGGCAATGATACATTGATGTCTCTCTCCCTCTCTGCCTCTCTCCTTTCCCCTCTCTCTAAAAATAATAAATAAAATCTTTTAAAAATAGTAAAAAATAAATAAAACAAAATAAAACAAAAATTAAAAAAGTTGTGCCTGAAAAAGAGAGAGAGGCTGGAGCAGCTGAAGTATGGCCAAGAGTCTCTCTCCACAGGGTCTCAGGTGATAGTTTGGGCTTCCTAACAGCATGGTGGCTTCACGACCATCAGCCTACTTACCTGGAAGCTCAGAGTTTAAGCCTGAGTGCTCCAGCTAACCAGGCAGGCATGCATTATCTGTTTACGGCCAGTGTTGGAAGTCATCAGTGTTACTTCTGTTGCATTCTAATGGTTATGAGCAGGCCACAGGCCCATCAGATTCAAGGAGAGAGGGCACAGACCTCATCTCTCAATGGCAACTGCGTCAAGGTCACTTGATAGCATGTAGATTGGGAAATGTTGCAACCGTCTTCGAAAGATAATTTTCCACACAGAGGCATCACCAGTATCCAGGGTAGACAAAACAGCCTGAGGAAGATGGAAGCTCTATGGCCTTCAACCCTTCCTCATACGTTTGACATTAACACCCATGGACTATCTTTTATCTACACAAATTCATGGTTCAGTTGACCCACAGACACCTTGAGCTAGGATGACACAGGGGCACTGAGTATCAGCCAACAGATGGATTTGGGAAGTGACCATCTTTGTCTGAGTTTTGGGCAATTCTTTGACTACACTATTGAGTATTACCCATATTGTCTAAACTTTAAAAAATCAGGAAAGTGAACCTGCTGATGGGAATGATGAAAAAGATGTGGACTCCCACCCCTAAGACAGTGGAGGCTACAGTGGAATCAAGGGGGGCTTTCACTGGCCTGAGTGGGATGACGATCGGTCTTGGGCCAGTTGGCCATGAGTTCTCTTGTGAAGATAAAGGACAACAAAATAACAAGAAAGCGAATGTGTACTACTAGAG
This sequence comes from Noctilio leporinus, assembly GCA_004026585.1. NCBI lineage: Eukaryota > Metazoa > Chordata > Mammalia > Chiroptera > Noctilionidae > Noctilio > Noctilio leporinus. The sequence continues at coordinate 50,713 of PVIW01003907.1, forward strand.
TGTTTTTGGATATGATACCATTTCTGAGATATGCTTTGAAATATTCCAGCCAACAAGCTAAGAGTAGTATATATAGCGAAAAGGGCAAGATTGGTCATGAGCTGCTAATTGTTGAAGCATGGAGGTTCACTATTCCCTCCATTTTTGTGTTTGAACCTTTCCATAATGAAAAGGAAAAAATATATTAAATATTGTCCCTGGTTGGTTGCTTGGCAGCCTGCAAGCCCAAAGGTCACTGGTTTGATTCCCCAGCCAGGGCACATAACCAGGTTGCAAGCCAGGTCTCCAGCCAGGTCCATAGTTGGAGGCAGATGAGAGACAGCCATACATTGATGTCTCTCTCCCTCTCTGCCTCTCTCCTTTCCTCTCTCTCTGGACATAATAAATAAAATCTTAAAATATATATATATAATATATATTATATATATATAATATTGAAAATACTGTACATTGCTAAGCTTTGCAAATTAAAGCCAAACTGTGATTAGGTATAATTAAATTCCTGGAAATGCCCTTCCCCATAATTATCATACATCCTGTGATTTTTATAAGGATTATCAGGGCCACGTTTACACAGATGTCAGTAACCATCTGAATTGATACTCGTAATTTTATTGTGCGAACAATGCAGAATTTTCCTTGCAAGAAAAGTGTATTATACATGTGCTACGACAAAAATAATCCCAGCCCCTGAATTCGGAGCTCTTGAGGCAATGAGGATGTGTTTGCAGAGAGAGCAGGAATCTTTCACATGGTTTAAACTTGTTTTGCCATTGCACGTGTCAAATTTTAAGTTGATTGATTTATTTAGAATAAAGGAAAGCTATTAAACACTGTTGGCTGTTTCTCTCTTTTTGCTGTAGTATATCTTTGCTGCCTCTGAACTCATTTTGTCAGCCAAGGAAGGGAGCAAGTATCATTAGCAAACAAGAGATAGCAGGCATCAAAAATTGAGATAATGATGGAAGGGTAAATTTAAATGCAGAGAACTCTGGCCATTAGCTTATTACCACCGCGCTCCCCAGCACCCTCAGTCCCAACCAGTACACCCATCCTTTTTCCCCCTACCACCTCTGACTTGAAAACCCCACTTTGTTGGATTTCAATTCCTGAATATCTCCTCCCAAGCATGCAAGGAAGAGTCCTGCCTAACGCAATGACTGGCGCGCCATCTGGTGGCATTTTGTGGAAGTGCACAGGCCTTGTTCTTTTTCTGAGCTCACAGAAGCCAAGTTTGAGCTTCCCGCTAGAGGTCACCAACTCCTCTCCGCTGGCCAAACCTGGTCCATAGACAGATGTATGGACCACAATGTTTAAAAACGTTTTGAATATGTTGCCAGCATTTAAAAATCTGAATGTTTGATATAAAAATCCAGATCTTCAACTTCTTTTGAAAACCAGATCTGATGATGACAGGGGCTGAGGTCTGTCCAGCCTTTACTGCAGCCACTTTTGTTTGTCTTCAGTTTGTCCTACACAGGACCCCTGTAGTGTGTGCCCCAAATATTCATGTTCAATGAGCAATGAATGGTGAGCTTACCTGAAATGGAGATGTGTGGCTGCGTGAAATCAGTAGGTTGGAATAATAGCAAAGAGTTAAAAACTTTAAAAATCCTGGGCTCTCAAGCATGCTGAGTATGTGACATTTATCTTTATTCATGTGTTGTTGGGGTTTTTTGTTTTTTTTTTTTTCCTTCTTCAAGCTAAACTACTCCACTCTCCTCTTATATAGAGGACTGCTGGTGTTGTGTCTTTCCAGGAGGCTTGCAGTGTCCTTTCCTCTGGTAACAGACCCATGTGCTGCACTGCGAGAATAGCCACATTATCCCAGTTGGCCAATCACAGCACGCTATCCACCTGGCAGCGGTAACGGGTCCAGTCAGACTCCTTCCCCCAGACTGATGTATAGACTCTGGGAGCCAGCAGCTCTCTTTCTGCCAGAGCAGCTGTCCCCTGTCACGTGGAGAAGACCCATCAAGAGTCAGAGAAAATGAGACAGACAGGTAAAAAGAAACAGAGTAAAGCTGAGGTGAGCATGGGTAGAATCCTGGGGGCATTAACCTCACAGTTGCTACCTCTGCGGCCTTGGTCCTAGACTTCCTCCTTCACTTCCAAGAGCTGTTTCACTATCTTCTCTCTTTGTAGGAGCCCATAAATTCCTTCTCTGTCTAGGTCAGGCTGAGCTGGGTCTCTGTCACTGGCAACCAAAGGGTCCTGGATGACATGGCCCTGTTTCCAAAACCCTCCCCCTGCTGACCAAGCAGCCAGTGAGAGCAGAGGACGGTGCCCGTCCAGGCCAGCAGCCCTCCCTCCAGCTCAGAAAGGGCACCCCTGCGGCACTTCCTGGTGAGATCTGAGCACTTGGTGCTGTTGGGGCGAACCTGGAAGAGCACAAAGTGTGAATCCAAGTAAAATACAGATGAAGGCAGAGAAGATAACAAAAGGGAGCCTCTCTGTGATATTACTGCCCCAAAAGATGCACATTTCCATCCTTATAGTCATTCCTTGAGGCTGTTTTCTTTTCTCTTTTTAACCTCACCTGAGGCTATGTTTACTGATTTGAGAGAGACAGAAACATCAAATCAGCTGCCACTGGTGCTGAATCCTCAACTTAGGTATGTGCTCTGACGGGGATCGAACCCTCAACCTTCTGGTGCATGAAATGATGCTCCAACTGATGGAGCCATCCTGCCAGGGCGGGTTAAGGTTACGTTTGAAATATAAATATAAGCTAGGAGAGCAGCTCAGGAGGCAGATGGTAGTCCAATTTTCAAAAAATAATAATTAATATGCCTTAAATGATGCTCCAATTTGCAAAATAAAATTACCAAAAACTTATTTCTTTTAACTAAATATAAAGTTTTCAGCAAGTCCTTTAAAACGTTGACATTCTGGTTTCCAACAAGAAACAGGTGGATATGTTGGCTTGGAAGCAATTTGCAGAAAGTTGCTGGAGGGTAAACTTGTTCAAGCGACTGAAGAGGAGTGAATCTCTCATGGAGATCAACAGCACCAGGAGTGATGATAAAGATTTTCAACAAGGGCGATGGAATCAGGGCTTAATTGGGACAAGAGACCAGGATTCAGGGATACAGATGGGAAAAGACATGATCTGTGTCCTCAGGGAAATCCGGCAGGAAAAACCCTGTCCCAGGACACAGGCCAACACCAGGCCAGTGAGGAGCTGGGTTAGCTTGGTACTGTCTGCCCGAGGAGGTGGAAGGGAGACATAATGTTTGCGCTGGGTTTCTCAGGATGGGGAGGAGTTCACCAGGTAAAGGAGAATGGAGAAAATTTCCAGGTGGGGATACCGCCTAAGCTAAGGCTCTGTGACGCAGGAGGTGAAGAGGAAAGAGATGATGCTGGTGAGGAGGATGTGGGCCAAATCACTGGCCTTCCAAAGAGCCAGTCAAAAGGAACTTGGCTTTTACCCTGTGAGTAATAGGGAGCCACTGAGGGTTTAACGTAGAGGAAGGAAATTTCCTCGTGTCCATGGCAGTTGTGACAAGAGGAAACAGAAGTGCTGGAAAGGAGAGAGCTGGAAGGCCAGGTCAGAGGCTGCTGCGGTTGCCCAAGTGGTAGGTGAACAGGACTGAGTTGGAATTCATTTATACACCAGATAGTTATTGATCATCCCCTGACAAGAAGCGGGCACTAGCCCAGGCAATTCAGCAGTAGGTAGAAGCTAGGTGACCAGGAGTAAGGCTGAGGGAGGGCATTACAGACCGAGGGAACAGAATATGGGGTTCATAGATTGGAAAAGATTAAAATTTTACTCAGGCACAGAAGGAAGATCAGCGACTATGAGGTTAAGAGAGGCTGAAACTGAGGCTGCGATGGAGCTGGGGCCAGTCCTGCAGGATGTCTCTCTGCCACATTGATCTCTCCTTTAAGGCCTATTGCAAATGCCACCTCTACCAGGAAGCCTCCCTTGATCACTGGCAGTCAGATTTGTATTCCTCTCTCAGCTCCTTGCCACAGTTACCAATATAACCTCTGGAGTGGTTTCTGGACCAGAGTGCACACTCTGTAATGTTTGTTGGGTGAAAGACTGTTTGAAAAAGGGAAAAGAGGGAGGGAGAAGGCATAGCAGATATATGACAAAGCTGGCCTGAGGGGAGCAGTGGCAGCCTGGGCAATAGCCAACATGGTGTTTTTATGACTTCAGGTGACAATTTAGTGAGCACCCAACCAGCATTTCTTAAGAAACTAAATAAAATGAAAGTAGTGGAATCAAACTGCATAGGAAAAGTTAGCATTGCTTCATGAAGCTTTGTCCTAGTTACATATCACAAGGTAAAATCGACTTCTTTTTGTGGTCATGGAGAAAAAGTTCAAGACCCTCAGAATTAGGATATAGATTTGGCTCTTGTATCAAACCAAAAAACAACAGTGGCTTACACAAAAAACACACATCTATGTTTCTCTTCAAAATAGGCTTAGGACTGGGCAGTCCCAGGCTAGATGGTTGCTCCAGAGTGTGTGAGGCCCAGGTTCATCCCACCCCCCCTCACCCCCACCCCCTCAGGGTGCTGCATGGACAAGATGGAGCCACTGTGATCCTGTTCCAGGTGGTGGAAAGAGGCGAGGAGAGGGGAGGTCACAGACAGGAAGTAGTGTCAGTCACCTCTGCTCCCATCCGCCTACACCCAACTGTTCACCAGGGAGTCACCTGGCTGGGAGGTGAGGCCTCTGTCTGGGCAGCCAGGTGCCCAGTCGAAAGAGGGGAGTTCTGCTACCGTTAGAAGGGGGAGAGGGGCATGGGGTCCTCTTACAGCCTCTGTTCCAGCCTGTGCTTCAGGCGCTACCAGGAGTCCATGGGCTTTGGGACCTGCCGACTGGCACACAGGCCCTGGACCCCACAGGCCAGGCCTTCCTCCCCAGGGCAGGGAGCACCCCCGCCACACCATGTGCCCTCTCCCTGGACCCCTATGGCTCTCATAATTCCCCTGGCTCTTTGAGCTCTGGGGGGAGCGAACAAGGTAACCCAGGTGGGTGCAGCCTACGCACAGGGCCTGGGACAGAGCTACCCTCAGTGGATGGGGCCATTGCACCATGGTTTCCGCTCCAACGCTGCTTCCTCTCCTCACTTGGCCAAGTTCACTGTGTCACGTTCCCCAGGAGCCCAGGCTGGCAGCTCCCAACACCCAATAATTTGCAAAGACTACATCGCACAACCAAGGGACCTCTCTCTTCTGCAGACTCCTAAGGAAGATTAAATGTCACTTACTGACTAGGAGGAGGTTCTTGTGTTGGTGGTCTCTAAGACCCCAGGTTCAGTGACTTGTTAGAACTCAAAAGAACCCACATAGAGTCACCCTCACAGCTGATATTTATTATAGTCAAAGGCTGTTGGGTAAAGTTGGCACAGGGAAAGGCTGGAGGAAACCAGGGGCAGGCTTCCAAGAGCCCCTTCCCAGTGGAGTCACACAGGACACGCTTCATTCCTCCCAGTTGTGACAACACGTGAAAGGTTTTTACTAGGAAAGCTCATGAGAGCCCCTAGCACCAGGGTGTTTATTGGGGGTTATTCAAATAGACACCCCTGCCTAGCACATGCCAAAATTCTGAAATCCCCAAAAGAAAGCAGGTGTTCAGCATAAGCCACCTTGTTTGCACAACCGATTTAGACACTGTGAGCCCCTGTTCTCAGAGAATCATGGGGACCCTCCTAAAATCCAAGTTCCCGGACTCCAGCCAAGGGCCAGGCTTGCAAGCGTGCCTTTCAGAGGATGGCCGTCTCAGACCTGCAGTGCCAAGTCCTTCCACGCAGTTCCCAAAGAAGGGGCATTTGCCTGGGCCTTGAAAGTCAGGCACAGTGTCAAAAGGACAAACGCCTGCCAGGTTGGATTCACCACTTGTCCAGCTTTCATCTGGTCCTCTCCCGACTCCCTGTCCCAACGCATAGCAGATCAGCAGCCTCCTTTGCACAAGGTACACCCCTGCCAGAGGGTCACAGTTCCCAGTCCGGCTGATTGTCACCCAGGCCCTGTTGCCTTTCATAGTCAGTGTCCGTCCCTGTACCAGCCTGGATCACATTCAGACATGTGGTGTCGTGTGCAAGGCTGTCTTCCCAATTGGCTCATGGGGCTCCCGAGCGGGGCTGGATCTATTTCTCTCTGCTTCCTCTCCCCCAGGGCCAGACTCACTCTCTCCATGTCCTGATAGGCAGAGAGGCTTGCACCCAAACGGGCTCCACAAACTCAGCTGTGTGGGACTTCCTCTGTCCCCGGGTCACGGACAGTACAGCTCCAGAGGGAAGAGGCAGACCACATGAACTCTGACGTTTCTGGGATTTGATGCTTCAGAATTCTGAGTCTGACAATATCAGATTCAACGTAGCCACCCGAGTCCTGCAAAAGGCAGGCCCTGGAGCCCGGCATGCGGGCAGGAATGGATAAGGGGAAAAACCAGAGACCCGGTTAGGTGGAGCCCGCAGCCTGCGGGGCTGCAGGGGAACCAAGGGAGGAGCCTAGCATCACTCTGGGCACCTGCTTGTCCTGTGGGGCAGGACCTCGGCCGGGCTGCGAGAGAACAGGGGCCCTCACCCTGGCGGAGGGACCTTGCTGCAGCAGATGTGGGCTCCTCCGGGCTGGTTCCCAGTGTCCCTGGGCAGATGTAGTTCACGTTGAGTACTTTCGACACTGCCATGTCCTGGGCTGGCCCCCCAGGCACAGCAAGTTGGAGGAGCCAGCTGGGGCCAGCTGCCTGCATGGGTTCGGGAGGGTGGCTGGGGGTGGGGTGTAGGGAAGGCTGCCCTGCCCGGTGTGCAGTCTCCAGCGGTGTCTGTCACTGACCATAAATGTGATGGAGAGGACACAGTTAGAGAAGACAATGTTCAGGTGAAACCACCCACCCTCTCCTTGTGTGGTGGGACTCAGGAAGGGATGGGAGGGGTCAGCCCAGCCTTCTCCAGAGGCCAACTGATCCCAGAGGAAGAGGCACTGAGGGTGCCACAATAGCAGCCCTGACTGGCGTGCTCAGTTGGTTGGGCATCCTACAAAGTGGAAGGTCACCAGTTCAATTCCCAGTCGGGCCACGTGCCTCAGTTGCAGGTTTGGTTCCCAATCAGGACACGTAGGAGAGACAATCAACCCATGATTCTCTCTCACATTGATGCTTCTCTCTTTCTCTTTCCTTCTCCTCTCTCTAAAAGTAAATCTAAAAAAAAAAAAAAAACCTCATAGATAGACAACAATATGATCATTACTACGGGGAAATAGTTGGGGGAAGGGGCAGGAAAGGGTAAAGTGGGGATAAATGGTGACTGACAGAGACATGACTTGGGGTGGTGAATACACAGTACAATATACAGAAGATGTGTTATAGAATTGTACATCTTAAACCTGTATAATTTTATCCCTGGCTGGTAGGCGCCAGCCCAGGAACCCAAAGGTCGCTGGTTCGATTCCCCAGCCAGGGCACATAACCAGGTTGCAAGCCAGGTCTCCAGCCAGGTCTGTGGCTGGAGGCAGGTGAAAGGCAACCACACATTGATGTTTCTCTTCCCTTCTGCCTCTCTCCCTTCCTCTATCTCTGGAAATAGTAAATAAAATCTTTTTTTAAAAACCTATATAATTTTATTAAACTGATGTCACCCCAATCCAATTTAAAAAACTAATGACCTGGGAATAAATTCAGCATAAAATAAATGCAAGTGGAAGTTAAAAACGAAAGAGTTACATTAGGTGGCAGCTCAGAGCACGGCCCCTGGTGCCAGGCAGCCTGGATGAAGTCTCGGCTCGGCCACCCACCTACTCAGCCGTGTGCTCTGCCACCCGTGCCCTCAGCCTCAGCACCTGTAAAGGGGAAACAGCGAGAGGCCTGTCACTGGAGGTTGTGTGACGTTTTCTCATCCATAAGATGACAAGGGATGCTGTGAGACTCAGATGAAATCCTGTGTGGGAAGCTCTGGTGTGGCTGAGCCCAAGGTCCACGTCTACCCCAGCCACTAGTGTTGATGACATGACCACCTGGCCGTGGCCTCCCTGGCCATCACTTAGCCATGGTGCTTGCCCCTTCAGCCTCTTCCCCCAACTTTAGGAAGCACCAGGCTCCATGATCTGGCCACAGGCTCTGAAAATTCTAGGCCTCCTCCCTACGTGGACATTCTGCACCTGTAAATGTCCCAAACAGAAGCACTTGGCCGTCTGTGCCCTCAGAAAGGTGGCTGCTATGGCTCACATTCCTTCTCCAGTGTTCTCTTTACAGCAGTTAATTTTCTTGGCAATGAACTGTGAGAGCTTCTGGGGATTAATTAGAGTCAATGTAGAATGTTAGAGAGAGAGAAAAGCCTGAGACTGATTTCTGGATTTCATACCTTTGCACTCTTCCACCAAGTCACAAAACTGGGCGATCTTTTCCAATCGGTTCAGCCTACAGGAGGGAGCAGTGCTGACACAAGTTCGGAGAACGAGCCGGACAAATAATCTAAATGTCCTTCCCTCTTCATGCTCTTCCCTGGCACACAAGTCCCCGTCCGTGTTCACTTGTGACTCCCTCGTGAAGGCACAGGTTCTCTGGTAGTTACTGTACTATCCCACTGTGCGGGTAACACCAGGAGTGGCAGCGGAATGTGGGGGCTGACAATGGAGTCAGCAAGGCCTGGTGCACAAACACATGGGCCAAGGTACACCTTGGGGGTGGGGGTGATGCGTGCCTCATGGGCGGATTGAACAACAAAATGTTAAAAGCAGGTAGGAGGTTGGGATGTGGATGGGAATGTACAGTCATCTGTGTTTTCCGCCTCTCCCTCGCCTAGTTTGCTCAAAATTTTATTTCAAAAAGTTTTCTTTTCTTTTCTTTTTTTTTTTTTTTAAGTTAGGGGTTTGCTGGTGTTTGCTTGCTGTTTTGTGCTTGGTTAAACCCACACCGTCTCTAGACCTCTCCAAAGCTGTGAGGGCGCCACACGGGCCCAGGTAGCAGACGGTGCTGATCCTTCTCACCCGTGTGGGTTTGCATGTGGCTTGTCTTTTCTTTCAGGTTTGTTCTCAGGCCCCAGTTATTCTCCTGAGAGCAGCAAACACAGTCTCCGTCCCCAGGAGGCAAAATCCTGAGGAAAAGCAATGCACCGGAATAAGGTGGCACCCGAAGTGCAGGGACAGGGTGGGAGACCTGTGCTGAGGGACTGTGTCCACCAGGTGGGCAGTGGGCGCCTCTGGAACGGCTGTCGGCACTGGGTCTGTCCCCAGCAGTGCTCTTTGCCTCTGGCCCTGGCAACCCACGTGCCAGATTCAGTGACAACATATGTATCCTTTCTGAACCAGGGCCCTGCCTGGCCTTGGTCTCCCAGTTGCCTCAACAAGTGTTGATCAAGTGCAAATGCCAACACTTCCTGCAGGTTGCAATGCTCAGAGGCGTCCAGGCTGCAGGCTCCTCAGCGACAGGTGCCCAAGGCCTGGCTTGGTGACTGACAGGATGCTGGATGAAACAATACAATGATGCCTTCCTGCCAGGAAGCTGCTGGAGCTTCCTGCCTCTGCTCTTGAACTGGTCTGCAGGCCTCACACCGCCCTTCCCAGAGATGGAGGCCCAGGCAGGGCTCCTCCCAGGCTTATTCCTGCCCTGGCCTCTCACATCCTGCCCTACAAGGGGCACACCCTGCTTCTGTCGGCTTAGCCCATAGCACACAGACAGATGGCTGCACATCAGCATCACCTGGGAACAAATCCACTGCCTCCCAGGCTCCAACCCAGAGTAATGAAATCATCATCTCTGCCGGTGGGGCCTGGGGAGCCCAGGCTCCCCAGATGATGCTAATGTACAGCCAGGGTCAGCCCCTAGATAATCCCTGCCCATCTGGGGGACCTGGCTGAAGTCCCATTCTTCCAGGAAGCCTTCCTGAACTTACCACGTGCAGGTGACCCTCTACCCCTGAGCCCCTGTGGGCTACACCAGGTGTAGTCACTGGGCACTGATGGCAGCTGCTTTGTGTCGAGGTTAGACAGGAAGCAGGGCCCATCCAGGCTTTGCCCCTCACTATATCCTCGGTCAAGTTATCAAACCTCCCTGAGACGCAGCCTCCTCATCAGCAAAATGGGCATTACCTTGTAAGCTGAGATAAGACGCTTCCACTGACCCATACCAACCTCAAGCCCACCCCTACCCCATGGTTCCAACACTTCCCAAGTGTCAGGTTCCCACAAACCCAGAGAGTGAACCAGTTCCCAGGGATTTCCTCCCTCTCCACCCATGTTCTCCTTCCTCCTGGGTGCTGGGGGCGGCTCCTCATCAAGGCACATCACTCCTCACACCTCCTTCCAGGAAGACCCCTGAGCCTCCAAGTCTGACCTCGCAGGTGGCCAAGAAAAACACAAAGGGCAGAAAACCATCCTGCATGCTCCCCACCACTGTGTGCCCCCCAGGAGCTCCTTCTCTAGGCTCCATTCTAGCAGATGAGCAGAGCCCGGCCTAGCGATGGGCTGGCACGGGGCATAAGCAGACACCGGTGCAGGGCTTTCGCTGTTCAGAAAGCACTTCTGCAGGTACATGATCCTTGTGAGATGGGCTCTTCTCCCCATCTGCCCCAGGACTTGCCCAAGGTCATGGTTAGAAATTTCTAGGGCTGGAGTTGAGAGTACCAAGAAAATGGAAACAATAGAAATGGCCATAAACAGAGAAATGGTTAAATTAATCAGATTACGTCATATTGCGGAATACGATGCACATAATTCAACTCATGTCTTCAAACAATTTTAATAGCACGGGGAAAGGTTCAGAGTAAGTTTTAAAAAATGGGACCGAGTTTGTTCTCTATTTTGGGATAGAGGTGTATGTATTGGCAGATACATAAACAAATTAAGATTGCTGACACATTTGCTATAATACCAAAAATAAATGTGTGTAAGTTGCTCCCAGTTCCCCCTCAGTGGATCAGCGCCCTCCTCCCCAGGTTCCCTGGGTGAAGGGAACTCAGGGGCACACGCTGACCAAGAAGGAGTCTGTACTCTGGGACCCCGTCTGTGAACGCCATTTCAGTGAAAAATGACACCAAGGGGAAGAAGAATCAGAGTATCGCCAGCAGGTGGTGTTTATAAAGTTTTTATTTTCCATTTTCTTAAAAATAACATTTGAGTTCCTTTATGCATGTGTGGAGTGTACTGGTTTCCTTAGGCTGAGTAATAGGCAGATAAAGACAATAGGAGGCAGGTGCCCCAAGTGGAGGCGGGGGCTTGGGGGTGAGGGGTGGGGGTCACAGGGGAAGGGAGAGGTGGGGTGACCCACGGGACGCTGAGTGCCCATCAATGCACACACACGGTCTAACACTTGTTTTCTGATTTTTTAAAAAGACATCTAAAATTACTGAGAGATACAATTTCAGCACTTAAATATACAGACGGAAATCCAAGCACTTGAACACAACTCTTAACTCTAAGCTCAGTTATTGCACATGACACAGTTTAATTTAAGTAGCTTCAGGCTATAAAGCAGTTTGCTCTGCTTGGGACTTCCTTGGGATGTCTTGAGCCCCCTTCTGCACCCCTAGCGGCTCTTCCCTTTTACCCCTGCCTGCCCGAAGCCTCCCAAGGATGCCCGGTGTCAGCAGATGCGCCATCCATTCTCCCCAAGGGCTGAGGGTGAGGCTTTGGTGAAATGGAGGTTCCCATGTTGATCCCAATGGTCCCACTCACTCAGAGGTGAATTGGAAGCAGATGCAGCGCATGAAAGGCTGAGTGAGTGGCCTGCCCACTAAAACTAGACAGGCTGGCATGAGGAAAGAAGGGTGACCACTGACCCCATAGGGTCACAGCCCTAGCGGGACAATAGGGGCTATAGTGATAACCCATCACACTCCCATTAACTTCCCCTCCCTCTCCTCCTTCCTGAGCTCCACCCCACACCTCCTCCCCCGAGTCACCCTTGGACCCTCTTTGAGTGTCTCTCAAGGCACATTTGTTCTCTCCTAATCCAACCTACCCCATCTTAGATACGCCCATCTCCCAGCACCCGAGGGACAGAAGGTCTTGGGCAGCTCCAGGGCCCACAAGAAAACCTTTTAAAATTTTGGTTGAGCTCTTTTCAACACAGCCCTGATTCCACTGCCTGCATAAACCAGGGGAATGGGGACAGGACAGACGGAGGACATCCAGGCAGAGGGGTAGAGGAGGGGCCAGGTGGTGGGCAGCTTGGTCAAAGGCATGAATCCAAGGAACTGAGGAAGGACCCCCTGCAGCCCTGCTCACAAGGAAACCTGCAGTGTCCCCAGTAAGAGGTCACTTGGAGGCCTTTAGCCCACTGGGAACAAGCTGCTTTGTCTAGCTTTGCAGAGGCTCCGTCTCGAGAGTGGGGGCTCCAGAGACAGGGCAAGGCTGGACTCCTGAGTCCACCAGGGTCCAGTTCCACGCCTTTAGTTTCTTTCTACAACATATTTACAAGGTCATAAAAACGTGCACAACCGGAAGATCCAGAGACACACAGAGAGCAGACCCCGCCAGGGGAGAGGAGGGTAACCGCGAGAGGGAAAGGGTCCCCTGTCCTCCCCCTGCCCTCCCACCCTAGACCGCCTCACACTCCTCAACAGCCACCCCCAGGAGGGCATTCCAGAAGCCTGGGCTGGGGCAGGGGGAAGAGACACACAGACTTCAATCCTGGTGAGGGCAGGAAGTTTCAAGTAGCTCTGAGGGACAGAAGTGGCCGCTCAGAGAGCAGAGGGCTAACCTGGACAACATTTCCCTGACCTGAGCTGAGCTGGGGACCAGAGGGAAGATGTGGGAGGACAGGGAAGTGGGGAGTGGGGACACGGGGGATCTGGAACAGCGAGACACCTTTATGATCAGGACCTGTGCTGCGGAATGAGAAGCAGTTTATGGGGCTCACTGGAGTGTCATTATTTTCCCCAAGAGAAGACTTGGAAGCTGTGAATTCCAGGGTGGAATAAAGGGGAAGACTGGGTGACATTCTGCCATAAGATTCAACAGATGCAGCGAATGCTGCAGAGGCTGGGGTGACCCAGGCCAGGGCCTTGTGCAGGGAAGGTCACCAGGTAGCCCCCGCACCTTGCCACCCACCCAGCACGTACAGTGCCCCTCCCCACATCCCAGGCTTCGAGGGATGTGCCCTAGCGTCACACACAGTGTGGGCACGTGCACGCGCGCGCACACACACACACACACACACACACACACTATTACTGCCCTCACCACACACGGAAGGGCATCAGAGGTCCAAACTAGGTAAGAAATTCTTCAGGTGGTGCCAGGGATTTGTTTCAAGAAGGAGAAGTAGATAGGTTAGCAGGGAGAAAGCATGGGCACCTTCTTGTCCACCCTAGCTCCCACCTGGTAAAGAGATTTGGGGGAACAGCGAGGTGTGGCCTCAGCGCCTGGCTGGCCCCATCCCTCCCCTCTGACTTCATAACTCTAGAACACTTACTTCCGAGCTTGGAGAAGCCCCTCCACCATAAGAGCCTTAGGGTACCTTCTGAGGGGGCAAAGCAAAACCAGGAGCTGAGGAGTGAGGCTGGGAAGGGCTCATGACACTGAAGTACCCGTCCCGTGGAGGAGGCAAGATGGAAAAAGGTCAAGGTCAAGGTCTCTGCAGCAGGAGAGCTACAGATTTCTCTGCTCTTCTTCGAGAGGTCTCAGAAGAACCCTTTCTATTGGTCAATGTGGGAGGGGAGCATTTTTTAAGGGGCCAGGGAGGAGGTGGGGACACACATACACCCCGGCAAAGACCCAGGCTCTTCACCTCGTTCTGCCTGGTCCTCAGGCTCCCAGAGTGGACCAGGGGACCCCAGCAGTGGGGACAGGGGCAGATGTGGCACTTCACATGGCCAGGCAGAGCTCACTTACATAACAGCAACTCACTGCCCCCAAGGGACACCCCCTAAGACTCACAGAAAGCAGCTAGACTATTCTGGGTCTTTCATTCAGGCTTTCCTGACCGGATTTGCAAGGTCAGACTTTCCCTGCCAGTCAGCCAGTCTGCTCCACACCCGGAGCATGACAAGGCCTTCCCTCCCTACCCTTCTCAGCTTGTGTCCCCAGCTCCTTCTTGGCCGCCTCAGTCCCACTGGCTTGGGCTCAGAGGGCTTCTCTGGTGCTGGGGAGTCCCACAAAGGGACAGGGCTGGCTGGGATGGGTGTCCTGGCCCACCTCATCTGGGGCTGAGGGGCTGTCGCGGCCAAACTAGCTGAGCTTTGAGACGACCCCCAGTCAGCAGGTAATTCTTGGCCTGCCCTCCCCTCTGCAATGGGGACATGCCAGCAGGCCAGAGCTTGACCCCAGACAGGGCAGGAAGTCAGGCAGGCAGGGGTGGGAGGAGCCAGGGCTGGCTGAGCTAGGGTAGCACTTTAGGACATGGGTGTCAGGGCAGGCCTGGATGCAGCTCAGGGATGTGGCTGGCGAGCATCTCATTTCATCCATTTTGACCTTCCAGTGGGTGTATATATGTGTGAACATGTGTATTTGGAAACTAAGAACAAATGGGAAGAAAATAACTACAAGGAGGCCAAAGGTCTTTGGGTGACTCCCTCTGCCAGGAGCAGCGTGGACCAAGGACACGCTTGTCAGTGCATGCTACACACACACACACACACACACACAGGCATCCTCACATCCGGGCCACAGGTGTGCTGTGCACGCTCACACTTCCACCCCTCTTGTTGAAGCCAGGGTCCCTCCAATTGTCTCATCCAGATCCATTCGTAAGCTGCCTGCTTCTGTCTGTCCAGGTCTCCGCTGGCCCGTCCCCCTGCGTGGCCCCACCGGGGACCGTCTACCAGATGTAGCCTCCGTCGTCAGCCTCGCCTGCCTCGCCCTCCTCCTCCTCAGCCTCCTCACCCGCTTCCTCCGCCTCTTCCGTCTCCTTCTCCTCCTCATCCTCCCAGCCGACACCGCTCCCAAAGTCCCCTGAGAAGCCCACGATGTCGTCTGTGGGATGAACAAGCCAGGGGCAGGTTAGGGTCCCCCTAGCCACCTCTCCCCACGGCCGGCTGGAGATCCTGCCCAGCAGGCAGGCCACACAGGGCCTCCCAGCACCCCAGCACCCACACTGCTGCCCAGCCCTTACCGCAGTCGGGGCTCCCATTCATGCGGGTGCCGGTCAGCTCCAAGCCCAGCTGGTCCACACACCAGCAGTCCCCGCTGCTCTGGTCGCACTGCATCTTCCGGTAGTAGCCGTCCTCATCGCAGCTCGGGATGAAGACCCCTGGATGGGAGAGGACCAGGCAGGGTCAGAGCAGGGGCCTAGAGGTGTGGGCTCTTCAGGGAGGCAGTCCTGGAGCCTCGGGCACGGGCAGGGCTCCAGACCCCACAGTCCAGGTACCGACCACCCAGCAAGCCTGGATGCCAGCACTTCTTCCAGCTCCGCTGACTGGAAATGGGAAAACCCACCTCCCTAAATGGCCTGCTCAGGCTCCACGATTGCTCCCTTTCACCTCCACCGCATCCTCAACTTGGTGGCTCAAGTCTTGTCTGATCTCATCGTGCTCAATGCCCTCCTCCAGCAGCAGCTTCTCCATCCTGCCTGTCCCCTGCCGGCAATGTTCAGGCTTGTCCTCTCGGCCCCTCTGACTTCTGAAGGGCCTTCAGGGCCCACCCACTTTCCCTCAGGCTCCAGAACTGCGGCTCCGCTAGTCATTCAATAGACATCATCTGAGATCACCACCCTGGGGACCCAGAGGTAGATTCTGCCCATTTAGGGGGCAGAGACACACATGGAAATCATAATACCAGGCACCACAGGATGGGTGCCGAAGGCCCAGCAAGCATGCTCAGGAGGACAGACCAGGGAGGACCACGGGGGCTTCCTGGTAGAAGTGGCGCTGAAGTTCACCCCTGAAGGCAACTGGGCTCTGGGTCCATCTGGGTTCGCAGTGTGGTTCCAGGGTCTTTTTTCACATGCTGCGGTCCCATCAGCCCAGCTAAATGCCCAGCTGCTCTTGAGGAGCCAGGAGGCCCCATGTGATCTGCCTCTCAGACCTCGGTGCCCACAGCTACCACACTCCAGCCACATGGGACCTTTCCGTTCCCCAAAGACCTTGAGCATGTTCTTGCCCTCCGCTCTGCACTTGGTAGACTTGTTCTCACCCCTCAGGTCTCCCCTCAAAAGCCAGCACCCCAGAGAGGCCTTTGCTGAGCCCCAGGGTAACCTGCGTCTGCCTGAGCTCTCCCTCCACACCACACACGTGCACGCCACGCTAGCAGTGTGCGCTCTCTGGCATGTGGGGCTCCCCAAGGAGCCTGTGCGCTCGCGGGGCCAGGGCCACAGTCTGTGTTGCCTATCAGCTCTTTCCAGGGCTGGGTGTGCTATTGCTTCTCAGGGCTGAGTTGTGAGTGTCTGCTCTGGACGGGCCTCACTCAAGCTCTGCATTCACCCCTGCTGAACTGAACAAAATGGAGGGTTCTGGGAACCTTTTGTAACCGAATCTCTAGCTCCAACAGAGGGAGGCAAAAATTAGTGCTGAAGACACATTTATACAGGGGCTGGTTGGGAGACTGTGCCCTACCACAAGGTAAGCCACGTCTCCTCTGGGCCCAGGGGCTGGACCCTCCAAGTCACAGGGGGACCCTGGAGGACCCCTTCCTGACTCCTCCTCTGAGCCCAGCCCAGACCCTCACCTGGCTTCTTCTTGGCGGCCTCCTGGATCTGGATGCGTTCCAGCTCCACCAGGCAGGGGGGCTCTGCGGGGAGAGAAGCAGCCTCTGACAGGGGCCATCCCATGGGGCTGGTAGAATTCACTGCGCCCCCCTCCCAAGGTTTAGGAACCAGGCAGGGGGCTCTGCAAGATGAAAATAGCCAGGCTCAGATCTGGGGCTACCCCACCATGGTAAGGAGATGCACTGATCCCTTTTAGTGTCCCCAAAATGGACACTGGGGCATCATAAGATGAAACACCCAGGCTCCAACTCAGGGAGGCCATTCCATGGCTGTGGGGTTAGGTTGAGGTTTCCAAAAAGCCCAGGGCCCTCTGAGGGTGTGGGGACCCATGGGGTGAGTAAACAGGATTCAAAAGAGGGGTGAATGCACACACTCCCTGGAGGCAGAGGCCTCTGGGGGAACATAAGACAGAGAGGACTAGTCGGAAGCCTGAAAATAATCAGCAGCCAAATCTAAGATGTCTGTGACCTGGAGAAGCCTCCAGCCCTTCCTAGCCAGAGGCTCAGCTGAGGTAAAATGAGACCCATTCCCAGGTTTCTAGCCAAGAAGGCTGGTGTACAGAGCTGACAGAATGAGCCTCAGAGGCCTGGAGAGTAAGTGTGAGGAAGCAATTGCAGGTAGCAGGGGAGCTGGGCAGTTAGGGGCAAGAAAACGGATCAGAAGACCTTGTTTGGCAGAGAGATTTATCATTTACACAGTGCTCTGCACGCTGATTTTCTCAGTTCATCCTCACAAAAGTCTCTGAGGTAGGTGTCATCTCTCACCAGCCCAGGGTCCCAAACCAGCATGTGATAGAGCTCTAGCAGAAGCCTGGGCCTTGGGCCCGGGATACTATACTACTTTCACCCCACAACCACCACGGGGCCAGGCGAAGCAGCCGGGCACACCCCAGGGGCTGGGCCGGGCAGCTGACCCCTTGGGACCTCAGTTTCCTCATCACTGACAGTTGCCACTTGGCCTAGATGATTTCTTAGCACTTGTCCAGCTGTGGTTCAGGGTATATAAAGCCAGCAAAGGCTAATGATCCCCTGCATAATCATATTTTTGGAACAAATAATCTGAGGTGAGCTCAAAATGGAATCATGGAGAAGCTGAAGTATTTTTGGCTTTAGGACCCATCTGCCTCTTCCAAGACCCTCCAAAGGTCCCTAGAAATGTTACATTTGAGAGTTTTAATAGTCTATCTTTGAAGGCCGCCAACAGTGCATAAGCTTTAGGACCCACACAATCTGGATCCACCCTGGAGACTGGCAAAGAAGGGCGTTAAACTGTTGGCTTCTCTGAGTACAGAAAGTGGGTGAGTTGGGAGTTTTCAGATGGGGTTAGTTGACCAAGATGAAGCCGCTCCAACTCCCAAAGAGAGCCTGGAGCAAGGGGCAGAGCCCAGGAGGGCCAGGAGGGCCAGGGTGCCGGGGCCACACTCACTTTCCCTCCAGAAGCAGAAGCACCACTCAGCAGTGGAGACACGGCCATCCTTGTAGGTGTCACAGGAGTTGAAGAAAGGGCGGATGCAGACCTCGTACTTATCCAGGTTGATGGCAGCCAGCTCCATCTGGTCCAGGAAGAGGTCAGCACTGGTGTCCAGCTTGGAGAACATCCAGCCAATGGAGTCCTTGCAGCTGGCCCCCAGGCTCTTGTCCAGGCCTGGGGAGAAGATCAAGGTTCTGACATGCTCATGGTAAAGAGCTCCATCCATCTGTCCATCTATCCCTTCCCCTTCCCATCAGTCCCAGCTCTCTGTTCAGGGTCAGATCCATCCCCCTGCCTCCACCTAGGACTACACCTGAATCATTCAAAAGTTTTTTTGAAAGCTCTTCAGAGAAAAAAATTCCCTCCCTTCCCTTGTCTGCATTTCAGGGCCTAAGCTCCCCTGACCCATTTTAAGAAGGTCTTCCTATTAGCTAACCCTTCAGCCCAGTTGAAGCCTACTGTCCCTGGTTCTGGGGTTTAAGCTCTGTTAGAGGTTCGGAGTCTGGCAGGAGGGAGTACAAGGTCGGCTCGCCCCAGGGCACGTCTATCTCCCGTCTCCCTTCGTCCTCCCAGGCTCTGTACCGCTGGCTGGGCTGGCTGCGCTGCTGGCCGAGCCATTCTGCTTGGAGTTCTCGTGGAGGAGCTGGAACCAGTCCCGCAAACGGTCTCCCAAGTCGGCCAGATCCTGACCCGTGCAGGTCTCTGCAGAACACGAAGAGGGGTGCAGGGGGAAGGTGATTGAAGCAGCATCACCTTAGTTGGGATGATGCCCTCCAGGCGAGGGGCTGGGGCAGCTGGCAGGGATGCCACAGGACGGGGAGTTAGACATTAGAGGCTCCCTCTCCCACCCGCCCCACCTTCTTCCGCCCCCTCACTCCCCAGCACCGAAACACACAGCGCAGCTCCCTGTGGCTGAGCCCCAGGCAGCCTCCCTACCCCAGGCCGGCCCTGCTTCTGCCACGTCTCCCTCGCTCCTCCGCGAACCTCTTACCACGCTGGAGCCCCGGAGCGAGGCCCACCGGCCATCCTGGCTGGCCCAGCACTGCTCATTACCTGGTTTGCCTTCCGAGGCGGAGGGGGTGGCCTGCTCCGAGGCGCAGGGGCAGGGGCCCTCGCATCTCACCGTCAGCTGCTTGCTGCTCAGGCAGGCCTGCTGCTCCAGCTTACACTGCACAAGGTGAAAGGGCCCTGGGTGAGGGGGCCTTACCCCCGGGTGCCCTGCAGCTGGGGACACCCACGTGACCGGAGAAGAGCACCCATGAACAGCCCACCTGCTCCCTCTGGCATCCACGGGTGCACAAGGGCAAGGGGCAGCAGGCCCAGGAAGCAGGTGCAGCCATCTAATGCACCCATGAACCCACTCGGCACCAGCCTGCACGCTCCGCACATTTCTTTCCCACAATACCCTCATCCCCTCACCCCCAGCCATCTACCTCCCCTTTTTAGCTATTGCCCTCATGGTCTCTCCTCCCACTCACCACAGTCCCTCTGTCCCTGGGTCACTGGCTGCTAGCCCCCTCCCTCAAAGGCCTTTCCAGTCATTTCCCTGGGTTTTGCTCTGATCTCTTGATAACACACAGCTACCAGCTATTAAACATCTGCTAATTCCCGGGCCTGTACTAACAACACTGGGTTGCAGCTGTTCACTAAGCCAGCTGCTGAGGGAGGCTCCTGCATTCCTTGCCTTTAAAGCCTTTTCCCCTGGCGGCATCTGGTTTCTCACCCTGGGGTGACCACTAATGACCAGCAGGTCATAGCATTTTTCTAGCATTGTCTCGCCTGGTCTCCTTCAGCCCCGGGGGGCGGGGGGGGGGGGTATGATTGTGTTTCTCATGCTCAGCAGAGGACGTGCAAGCTCAGAGAGGCCCAGGGACTGGCCAGAGGCCACGGGGCTGTGATGGAAACCAGACCTCCTGATGCCCTCCCTGTACCTCTCCACGGAAGAGCGGGGACCTCACACCGCAGCTTCCTGCCCAAACTGCCTGTGCCATCTGAGCCTGACACAGCACTCTCCGCCTCCTCCCATGCCCTCTGTCAGTCCGGCCCCTCCCCCTCCTCCCCCTCCTCCGGGTGCAGCTCCTGGCTTTATTCTCTCTCTCTCCCCTCCCTCTCATGAAGGTGGGAGGGGGAGGGGGCTTGTTCTTAAACCTGCACATCACCCCCAAAGCATTCTTAAGCCCTAGAACCCAACCCAAGCTAACAATCAGTGCCCTCCAAGCTCCCTACTGTTCATTGCTGGTAGACACATTCACAATTAGCACCTGCACTTCCATGACACTTTAAAGTTTATAAAATGCTTTCACAAGGATCGTATCACTCAATCCTCACAAAAATCCCACAAGATGGGAGGTCCTTCCCAGGTTGTCTCCTCATGGAATGGCATTTCCTCCTGCCCCAGAATGCCTGGTCCTTGCTGGTGAACACCATCCCCTCCGTGTGGGATCTGTCTGTGCCAAGCTCCGTCCTTCACCCCATCACTGAACTGCAGATCTTTTTCCTTCCATAGCCCTTGGTGCTTTCAGGAGGCTGTTTCCTCCTTTCCTCGCAGTTACCTGTCCACCTGCCTCCTCCAGGCCCCACCCCTTTTGCACGTGCCTAAGGTCAGGGACAGGGTTGGTTCACTCTCAGATAGCCCTAGCCCAGGGCTCAGGTGTCCCTACCCTGATTGGCTACATTGAATGCACTTACCCTCCTGGCCCCACTTCAGTACTGGAGTCTTTCAGGAGGCCCTGGCTAGCTGTTTAGTCCTCTGTCCCTGTGGCCCTCTGGACACCCCACCCCCACCCCACCCAGGGCCAGGGCTCCTCACCTCTGAGCTGTAAGTGTGGCCGTCAGAGCCACAGACGGAGGCCAGCTGGGCCATGTGGCAGGGCTTGCAGGTGGTATCCTTGTTTGCATGGAGTTTCAGGGCAGGCTGCTTGATCCTACAGGAAGAGAGTGGAGAAAGCACAAGCATCGTGGTGAAAATGAGGGAGGGGCAGGGAAAGAGAAGATTCAAGAAATCGGTTCCAAGAAGAGGCTGGTCCTAGCAACACACAGCCTCCCTAATTCTGCCACCCTTTGGTCAGACCCAACCAGAGGCTGCAAATGGATGGCCCACAGGCCATGTCTGGCTTTCGGGCTCATTTTGTTTGGCCACCAAGAGTTTTTGTTTTTAAGTGAACTATTTACCAGCACATACAAATAGAAGAGCTCACACAAAAATCTGATGTCTGGCCTTTCTTAGTAAAATGGAAGGTGTGGTAGTCCTGGCCCTGCCTTCCCACCTGGCGGGAATCAGCCTGGTCCACCTCAGGGTCCATCACTGAGCTTTTGTCACAATTTACATTACCTGCCAGGTCCCTGCAGGCATCTAAAACTGCAACCCTAAGTCTCTGGGCTCTGATTCTATGATTCAGGAAAAGAGGGGGGTATTGGAACCTCTTCTAGGGGTCTTGGCCCCAGGCAGGGTCTCCTCCTTGGCCCAGGGTTAAGGCCTCGAGTGCCCCTCCCCTCCTCCGCAAACCCCAGAAGCTTCCATCTTAAATAGTTTACGGAGTCATTGCATGCCAGAGCTGGAGGGGTCTCAAGCTCTCTGGACCAACCTATTTGTTTGTCAGATAAGGACACCAAAGCCCAGAGAGGAGCTATGACTTTTCCCAGGGTCCCATGTGTCTGGTGACTGATCTCTTCATAGTGCAGCAGCTTTAAATGAGTTCACAAATTCCCTGACAGGCCTCCTTTCCAAAGATAGAGGTGAACTCCTCTCCTTTCGAGGTGGTACTTAGGACTCACTCCTAACCAACAGAAATGGCAGACGTAACAACGAGTAATTTCTGAGACTGGGTCATAAATGACATGTGGCTCCCTCTTTGTTCTCTCTCTCTCTCCCTCTCTTGGATGACCCGCCTTAGGGAAGCCAGCTGTCACACTGTGAGGGCACTTAAGCATCCCTAAGGAGATGTCCACATGACTAGGAGCAGAGGCCTCCAGCTCACAGCTGTGTCGGGAGCTGGGAAGTAAACCCTCCAGCCGCGGTCCTACCTTCAGATGCAACCTCACCCAACATCTTGGTTGTAACCTCACAACGGACCCTGGACCAGAACCATCTGACAGACCATCTGTATTCCCAGCCCTCATCAAATATGAGATTATACATATTTGTTGTTTTTGTTTTTTGTTTTTTAAATTTTATTGTTGTTGTATTACATCCATCCCCCTTTTGCTCCCCTCTGTCCCCCTTCCCACCCACTCATTCCCCCCAAAGTCAATCCCACCTGTTGTCCATGTCACATTTGTTGTTTTAAGACACTAAGTTTTGAGGTAATCAGTTTCACAGCAATAGAGAACTAATACGCAGGAGAGGGGCAGTCAGGCCCTTGCTCTGTAAGCAAGCCCTCTCTGGGGCTCCCACCTTCCCCAGCCCCTCACCTGTGCTCCAGCTTCTTGCGGCTGATACACATGGCCCGCTGGAAACCCTGGGCGATGCACACCTTGTGACGGCTGCATTTCACCTTTTGGCAGGGGTCCTTGGTGGTGTCCAGGGCTGCAGGAACACACAATCGACGCTAGAGATCCCAGAAGCCCCCAAGCCAACTCTGAGCTCAGAAACTCCTCTGTCCAGCCGCTCCTGATAACAAGAGCTCCTCAGCTCCTTGGTTGCCCAGAAGCCCCCAAGGCCAGGGTCAGGACTTGCCCTCCGGCCTCAAGTCTTCGTGGGTGTCAGCCACCTCCCCTGACCTGGAAGGGGCATGTTACCTTCATCTCCTTGCTGATTGTCCTCCCAGCTCTTGATGTAGTCATCCTAGGGAAGGACAGTGAAGGGTGGGGGAGAAGGGAAGGACCAAGATTCACATCTCAGAGTGGGTTCAACTCCAGGGCTGGGCCACTGCTTGCACATGTAAACCGTCACCATCTTGGTGGCTGCCCAGATGACCCCTATCCACCCGGGGCCTGCCAGCTGCCTCCCCCAGACCCTTATCCCCCTAAGCCCACATCCAGAATCCCTTCCAGCTATTCCCATAAGCTCCCTATCCTCTGCCCCACCCGCTTCCCACACTGATGCTACAAGGCAGAAGCTAGGATGAGGGTGCAGAGACAGGGTGGGGAAGTGGATCTCCAGGCAGTACTCACCTCCACCTCCTGGGGGTCAGGAAGCAGAGCAGGCCCAGGGAAATGAAGCAGGGGGAGAGAGGGAGAGAAGGGGGTTTCAGTGAGACCAACCCCCAGACCACATGTTCCCGGGTCCCCAGGCCTCACGGCACAGCTGTGGGCACTGCACAAGGCTCCGGTCCTCTGACCCTTACAGCTTCTAACTGAAGGACGGTACTCCCATGTCTTCACCACAGATAGCCTAAAATGTGGGCCCACTTAGGGCTGGCCCTAGGAGCAGTAGGGGTGAGGCCCACGGCCTTGAGAGGGTGAGGCCCCATCCCTCTCCTCTAGGCCCTGAAACTGTTCCCAATGGCCCAGCCCTGTCCCCACCATGGGGACAGATGTTGGAGGGGCCAATACTCCCTGGGAAAAGTGATTCTTACACCTGTGCCCTGGATGTCCTAGAAACACCATTCTACCCCCCTGCTAGGGGGTGTCCCTTGGCAGTCCCTTCCCCTGACACTTGCCCACATTGAGTGAGGCAGAAGAAGGACCTCCCTTCTAGGCTGCATGGGAAATATTGTTGCTCATGGTCTTTCCTGCAGAGTCCAGAGGGTGCACTGAGAGAAAGGGGGGACCCCAGTCCCTCCAAATGTTGATGGCTTCCTCAGTTACCATAGTTCAGCTGCAAATACTCAGATCCAGAGGGTCCTGACCAGTCCTCCGAGCCCATCTGGCCAAGCCCCCTCTGAGCATAGGAGAGGCCGAAAAGCTCAGAGATAAGAAATGACCTGACCCGTGTCCCACTCTCACAGAGCCCAGGTTTCCTGACCCACAGCACAGACCCTTCCAGTGGCTGCAACACAGTCTCTAGACATGAGGCGCCTGGGAGGTTACTCCCCATGAGCGGCCGGGCGCAGAGCAGCTCCCACACAGCCTTGCTCACTGGCATGAGACCACAAACATGCGTGGTTTCTCTCCTCTCCCCTGTGGGACGGCGGCATTGCTGAGAACTGGCAAACAGCTCCCAGGGTGCTCCTGGAGGAAGCCCTGCCAGACAGGCAGAAGAAGGGCATCTCAGGACTGGAGGCCAGCGGTGCCAGGAAGGCAGCTGCTGTCCTCCTCTGGACAGAGGTAGAGGGGCATGAGGGGCATGAGAAGCCACAAGTGGCCCACCTCATCCTGAGTCCCACCCACCCAGTGATCAGAGCAGTGCAGGGGTGAGGTGGGGTGGGGGAGGGGTCAGATGACTGTCAGGCCTGGGGAAAAGGGCATAGGGCCCCAAGATCACAGGGCAGCCATGTGGGGGCCCCGGTGGGCACAAAGGAGGGCATCCACACCTGCTTTGAAAGCCCCAGGGCTCCAGGGCCTCTGAAGTCTTTCCTGGAAGCTGACTAGCTGGAAAAACAGGCAGGAGCAAGAGCCTCAGCAGTCAGACCTCTGGGCAAAGGCCAGGAAGTGGCCAGGGCCGAGCAGGCAGTGGGGATGTCCATGCAGCCAAGTGTCCCGCAGCCATGGGCCCAGGAACAGGCAGGAGGAAACCTCAGAAGGGGCTTCCGGGGAACCTGGCCTTGGCAGCCCTGGGCACCGGGCGGGCCCTCACAGGCTACAGGTTCAGGCACCTACCCGGTTTCTCAGGGCATGGCCGGAGCCTTCGTGAGCCCCTGGGCAAGCTTCTAAGGAAACCACAGGGCAGGGGACTGAGGCATAGTCTCCCTCATTTGTTAGGGCCAAAGGAAGCCACCCCAGACCTGGCCCTTCTTCTCCAGAAGCTCCTTAGGAGAGAGCAGTCCTCTACTGGTGTCCACTCCACCCCGATGGGAAATGAAGGCGGAGAGGGGCCAAGTGGCTGAAGCCAATGTAGGGACTGGCCTCCACCACTTCGGGGTCTTCCCAGCTGCTCCATCATTCCCTGGGCGGGGAGAGGGCTTGAAGAGGACAGGGGAAGTGGCTGGTGCGAGTCACCTGCCTCCCACCAGCAGGTGTGCATGCCCCATCTCCCACCAGCAAGGTGCGTGTGCCCCAGAACCCACCTGCACCTGGACTGGAGTCAGCCCAGGACCTCCGTTCCCCTCCCTCCCACACCCTCCCCTCCCAGCCTTAACCTCCAGCTGCGCTGCAGGCAGAATCCTTTGGGACTCAGTACGAAGAGGGTTCTCGAAGGTCAAGAATTTCTGATTAGAAATCCAAGGGAAAGTAGAATGAGGAAAGAGGAAGTTTTGAGAAAGGAGATTTCACCATTCAGCTCCTGTGTTAGAGCCCTGGCAGGGAGCTATCACCCCACAACGCCCCCCACAATTCATCCTGCAGGGACTGAGCCCCTTCTGTATACAAGTGCTGTCCCCTGTTCCAGCTAAGCTCTTTGTACCCACTGTGGTGGGTGGGGGAGGGAGGACTGAGTGATTCTGGATTCCAGGACCCTCACTCTCTGAAGAACGCGAGCAGCTGGCCAGAAAGGGATGAGGAGGAGAGAGGACCCTGGAGTCACCCCGAATCCCAGCGTCCCCCTTGCCAGCCCACGATGGGCAAGCACCTGACCTCCAAGAACGCAGCACCTGGATTAGTGGTTAAAAAAGACGGTGTCTGTGAAGTGCTTGGTGTCCTAAAAGCACTCGACAAATAAAAGCTGTCATAGCAGAAGAGACCGAGAGCTTCAGGCAGAGGAAAGGGTAGAGAATCAGAAAATAGGTAGGAAGAGGCCACACAGGAGCCCCTGACGTGGAGAAGAGAGGCCACCGCAGGGAAAGCAGAGACCAGTGGGATGTGAGGAGTCTTCCGAAGGGGTCTTCAGGGAAGGGGTATGAGGAAGTTCTATGGGCAGCACAGGGACAGAGCCCAGGGACACACTCGGGGGCCCCTGAGGCCAGATGTGGGCTGGTTCTTCTATATAGTGCAAAAGAGGTGTTTGCTCCCAAGTGTGAATTATACTTTTCAGTGCAGCAGCGTCTATTTATGGCACCCAAATAAGCTCATTAGCGGTTGTGAGAAATGGTCTGATAAAGGCACCACCAGGGTCTTCCTGGAAGAAGGAGGTCCAGTTCTGTCCTGGGTCTGCTACTGATGGTAGATTGTGTTTTCCCCTGAGAAAAGGGGATTTGCTCTAGAGCTTGGGCCAGGTCAGAAGGGAGATGGGTGACAAGCTGAGGGCCAAGGTTCTGGGCAAAGGATGAGTATGTCCATTTACCTGGTGATCTCACCTGGTTGGCTCAGCCAGCTATGGTGGGCCCTGCACACAATGGTGCTCAGCACAGAGCAGGCACGTGGAAAAACATTCACTGCTTTTAAATTAAGTTCTTCCCAAAAAGTTTTACGACATGTGCCTGTCTTCCTTTTATCCTCACAATCCTGTTAAGTAGCCAGGATCATTAGAATGAATCCCACAAAAAAAAAATAAGAAAACTGAGGCTCAGAGAGGCAGAGCCATTGGTCAAGGGTCAAGACAGATGAGAAAGTGAGCCAGGACCCTCCGACTGGACCCGATGGATGACCACGAGCCCACCTTGCAGGTAGATGGGGTCTTCTCACTGAGAGGAACAGAATCTTGCACTGAAAAGAGGGCAGGGAGGTGGAGAGGACTTCAGACCTAGAATCGCTCTAAACTTGGCTCATTGTGTGGCCTCAGCAAGTCACTTCTCCTCTCCAGGCTAAGAGCCCTCCTCTGTGCCAGGTGGGGGTACCTCTCAGCTACAGCTGCGCATGAGAATCACACGCAGAGGTTCTTAAACCTCCGCTGCTGGAGCACCAGCTGAGTCCACTGCAATCTCCGGGGGTGGCAATGGGGCTGGGCCGCCGCTGTGCGAGCCCACTGCACCCACTCTAGGGTCATCTAAGGGCCTTCCGGCTCCGCATCTTGTGTCTAATGCTCTTCTTATCTTCTCAAGTGTCTTCATCTCTCATGTGGGGCCTCAGGTCTGAAAAAGAGCAGCTATTCCCTCCCTCTGAGGGCTTGTCACACAAAGCAAATAGATGCTCAATGCCTGAGGAACAGGCTGACTCACTGCAACCCAGTCTCCCGACTCCTGAGTCCCAGCCTTTCCTTTCGGAACGCACATCCTGTCCTTATCTCCCCTCCTCAGGTCCACTCCCGCGCCTCCTCCCTCCAGCCTGCCCTCCCTCCGTCTCCCTCGTCACACCCTTCACTGACCTTCCCAGCCCCCCGGCCGCCACCACTGCAGCGTGTCCTCAGGGGCCTCCCCGAACCCTTCCATCCTCCACACTGCGGCAGCCACAGAGCTCTTTCTAGAACACAATTCCGGTCATGCCTCTCCTGCCTTAAAAACCCTTCACTGCACACACACCATGCTGTCATTCTAAAAAAAAAAAAAGTTTAAACAGGTGAAGGAGTAGGTAAAAAGAATTTGTCCTGAAATGTTAACAGTTGTCTCCCTGGGGTGGGGTGGGGGGGTAGGAATACAGAGAATTTTAGCATCTTTCTGCCTTTCTCCAAGTTTCCAAATTATGTATAACGTGAACATGTTTTACTTTCTTTAATGAAGGGGAAAACTACCATAAATCTATTTTAAAACCTTCACTGGTTCCCCGTCACCTACAGAAGAACACCCCCCTTCCCAGCCCTGTGTCCTTCCAACGCTGCCTCCCTCCGCATCTGGAATGCGTGTCCAAGGACTTCTCCCCCTTTAAACCTGCTCCGTCATCATCTTCCCTGGCCTGCCCTATATCCAGTTTTTCTTCAGCCTGAAGGCACCTGGAGGGGTTTATTATTCCTCCGGTTACATGAACAACATGGGTGCTTCTGCCCTATTTAGATGGTCAGTTCCTTGAGGACAGAGAGTATACGGAATTCACCTGTCTATACCTAGCACCTAGCACACAGTAGAAGTACTACTCGTAACAGCTAACCTCTTTTCTACCGTTACCATGTGGGAGGCACTGGGGCACTACGCACTTTGCCTTTATTGGCTCATTTACTCTTCACAACAACCCTAAGAGAAAATCACTATCATTATTCCCATTTCTCTGGGGATAAAATCGAGGCGTGGAGAGATTAAGGGACTAAGTTAGGATCAGACATCAATGACACAGCAGAACAGAAGGGTATTGGTAGCCCCCAAAGGTGTGATTCCAGCCTCCATGCCTGCAACCAGGACTCAGTACTGCTCCGTACACCTTAGCAGGTGAGGAAGGCCCCAGGCCCAGGGATGGACCCAGTGGGCCCGATCCCAGCCCATGATGGTTTCTTCAATGAAGCCAGCTCTGCTTCAACCCCCGGCAAGGAGTCCTGTAGCCAGAGAGGAGGGACTGGCGGTGGTGGGGGAAGATGCCTGGGGGCCCCCTTCTCCAGGCACTTTCCAGAAATCCCTTCACATGCCCTGGTTCTGCTAGTTTGGATCCAACCCATTTCCTGCTTTGATCTTTGTGGCTCAGTCAGTTGCCATGGAGACAGGGCCCACCATGCCAAGCTGGGGGAGACGGTGGTGGTGGTGGTGGTGGTGGTGGTGGTGATGGGTGGCTGGTGAGTGTGCAGGCCTAGCGGGGGCTTAGGGGGCACATGCTGGGTGTTTCCAAGCGCTGTTTACTTCCTGTCATTTTAATTAGCACCCAAATCACCCGCTCACTTCACAGCTTGAGTTAACCCAGTCTCTCCCAGCCTCTCCATCTGGTGGAGAGGATGAGACACAGCAGTAAATAGAGCAAAGAAAGAGCAGCCCCTCCTACCACCCCCTGCCAAGGCCCTGACTTACTGGACTAAAACCCACTGGGCAAATCTCTGCCTGCCTCTTTGATGCACAATGTGATGGGGAGACTGGCCCCCAACACGGAACCCGGTCATGGCTGCGGCTGGGCCCTGCCTCCGACTGCCAGCAAGGCTGCAGGCGATGGGTGCTGCCCTCTCCAGACCCCACTGCCTCCTCTGTAAATGAGATGACGCCCTTGCCTTCCTCCCTGAGCCTCAGAGGGGTCAGTACAAGAATGCCTGAGAGAGTGCTTTGTAAACTGGGAAGCTCCGCACGTTCAAAGGCCACAACAAAAAGGCCACTGAAGCTCGGTTGTTTGGCACACAAGGTGGGAGCCTGGCAGAGGGCATGGGCAAGATGCACTTTTGGGTCTCATGGTCACAGCGGGCCTCAAATATCATTTTTAAAAAATGATTGAATGTATTGGGATGACATTGGTTAATAAACTTATATAGATTTCAAGTGTACAATTTCTCTAATATGTCATCGGTATATTATATTATGTGTTCACCACCCCAAGTGACATCTCCTTCCATCACCATTTATTTATCCCCTTTCCCCTCTCTTACCTCCCTGCCCCCTTCAAATAGAGCCTTTTCATGCTGTCTCTAAATGGACTACAACCAGAGGTACACTGATGGGACCAAAAGATGCCATGTTCATTTCATGTTCATCATGAGTCTTAAATAAACCACAGCTTTTGTAACCCTCTTAATGGCATTTCTTTATTTTCTAATGTCAAGAACCTCTAGCAGGGGAAGTAGGCCAGGACCCTCTCAACCTCCGAAAGGCCTCGTGCCTGCCATTATTTCGGCCTCATTCCTCAGGAGGGAGCCTCCAACGGGCCCAGCACCCAGAGAAGGCCCAGAAGTGAGGAGGCTTGTGACCAGGGCCCCCTCCTACTCCTCCCTGCGAAAGGCCAGGGGAGCACAGAGTGAGGACCCCAGGAAGGAATGAGGAGGGGCCAAGTGGGGGCAGCCTGAGCTCTTTCTCAGCTGGGGACTGACACCCCCCCCCCATCACAAGCTGGGCAGAAGGCATCTTGAGGAGGCAGTGCCCTCCGAGTGGAGGAGGGTGGCAATGGGGCAGTCATTAAATATTTGCTCCCCTCTCAGAGCTGTTAGGCCTGGACAGATAGAAGGAGGCAGATACCTGGCAGACTCCCTGTCTCCCACCTCCTCTCCCCTCTGGAGGAATTTCCTTGGAGGGCAAACATGTGCATGTCACACCCTGCATGCCAGGAGCACTACCTGGCCTCAGGTATGCCCTCACCAATGCCCTCCGCAGACTCCCGGGCCATCTGGGGCCACTCCCCCAGTCCTGGGGTTTCTACAGACGCCCCAGGGCTGAGAACAGGGAAGCTGCATTGGGACCTTCGGTTCCCTTTTGGAACATGAGTCAGGGGCAGGATTTCAATCCCAGGGATCTCGAGCTGAGGAAACAGAGTGTGGTGAGAGGGAAGATGGGTTCTCAGCTCCTCGACCCTCTCTGGCTGTTTCTCTAGTTACACTGCGTGGGGACTTAGTGCCTCATGCTTAATGCTGCCGAGGCTCCATGGTTCTGCTTCCCTAGCTCCTCCAAAATGGGAACTTTGAGAAGAGGGGAAAAGGAGTCTGAATGAATTCAGACTCTTACATGTCCTCAATCTGTACAAGGGAACAAGGGGTCAGGGATGGAGCCAGAGATTGGATCCAGGCAGAGGTAAGACACCAGTCAGGCCTGGCTTGTCCTTCCTGTAGCCTTGACCTCTTCTCAGACCTCTGGAAAGAGAGCAGGAAGGGCAAGGTGCCCTGTCTTGGGGAATCCATCACCAGAGGGAGCACAGGCCTGATGTGTGGTTGGCCTGCCCTGTGGGCATAACTGAGGTTGGGGCTGGGGGGCTCTGAGTCCCCCATTTCCCAGGAGTAAGGGGGAAGGCTGGCCCAGCCCAGACCTGCAGACACAAAAGCTGAAGGACAGGGAGGCCTGGGGCACAAGCTTCCTTCGTGGTGTCATTCAGTCCCTTATACTGTAAGTGAACCTTTGAAGAGTCAGGGTGTTGGGGTTCTGGCTGTGACTACCCCAGCCTTTTGGGGTCCAGGAAGAGATCTCCCCAAATAATAAGCATGGCTTAGTCCCGAGCCCCACCCAGCTCCACCTCAGCCCTCTGCTGCCTGCACTCTCAACGCTGTTACCTCAAGAGGGCAGGGAGGGTCTCCTCCCGGGCTCCCACATTCCACAGCGCATACATTTACACTGAGTGCCTACTGTGTACACAAACACCTTGTGCAGTGCTCTGAGGACAGGGTGGTGAGTACCGGGAGCACTGTGCCCAGACCCCGCCCTCAGGGGCTTACCCTGGGAGGTGTGTGACAAACACTTTAAAAATCCCAGCAGGAGATACACTCCCACAGTGTGAGGACTCAGCACCAACATGAACCAAATGAGTTTATGGCCAATAAATACTGCAGGAACCCTGGGGAAGGAGCCATACCTCCCACTGAATTCTCGCTGGCCTTGGGGGGGAGGGGTCAGGGGCTGTCCCATTTCAAGAACCACATCACCCTAAAGCTCACAGCTGGGCCTCGGTCTGGCTCACAAGGCCAGGCACAGTGGTGTCTACGCTTTGTATCCAGGCCCAAGTCAGGGCACACATTCTCCTTGTTTCCAATCCTAAGAAGACCCATGTTATACCTGCAGGACACAGGCGCAGAAGTCATATGCCCACCTGGTGCTTGTCTCAAAATGCCACTAAGCCCCATGTCGCCCCATGTCTTAGGTTTCTCAGTCTCTGGCTAATATATGTCTATCCTACCCTGATAGATCATAGGTACTTCCTTGGGAGCAAAAGGAAAATCCCTTCTTTAAACCCAAAGGCTTGCTGCCCAGCTGGCTGCCCAGGGGCGGAGCAGGGTGGGTGGGGTATGTCTACGGCTGAAGGAGCTATTAATGGGTTCTACTGCCATCTTCCTGGAGTCACAGAATGTTGAAGGCTTGGTAGATGACTCTGTTTAGCCTGCTCATTAACCAACTGGAAGATCAAGGGCCGAAAATGTGAAGTGGCTCCCCTAAGGCCATACAATTAGTTCTTCCCTCTCACAAGGAAGACAAGCTGAGCCATCTCCCTGGGCTCTTGGGGTAGGATAGAGTTCTTCCACTCCTCCAGACAGACTTCTGGAGAATGGCACGGGCTGGTGCTGGCTTTCTATCCTCTCCAGGCTAGCTGGAAGATAAGAGGAGCACATGACATCCTCTCCAGGCAGAGTGCTCTTCTCTCCCTCTCTTCCCAAGACTTGGAACCCTGTTGGGTGCTCAAGAGTCGCTTGCCGAAGTGACACTGCTCTGGAAGATGCCACCCTGCTTCAATGTGAGAGAGGATTCAAAACCAGGATGGAGGAAGAGGTTAGCGGAGGATCCCAATTACGGAATCCATTCTGACCCAGTTTGGGGTTCTTCTCACACTGCCACGCTTACCCATAAACATCTGTGCAGTTCACCCCCGCACTTGCATTGGTTTAGGTGTGTGGGGCATGGGTGGCTATAAGGAAGCACCTTTGTGGCTAAAACTTGCTGCTGACCTACTTGGTGATCAGAAAAACGTGAGAATCCTGAGCAGCCAGCAGGCAGTATTTCCCTGGGCTAGAGCCCAGGGTCACGGTGAAGCCCAGGTATCCAGGAGGTGCTGACATCTGCAGGGAATGAGTCAGCTGGTGAACATACATCAACATCTTTCTCATGGAGACTGAGGCGTGGTGTGGGCTAGCCCCAGCAATGGTGAGCCATCTGGTCATTTTTCAGTGGGGCTGGGGAGTATTGCCTGAAATGGATGCTCTCAAGTCTCTGACAAAATGCCTTCATGTTTATGCATTCATTTCACTCCCCTTGCCTAAAACTGGAGCTTAGGAAGGTTACAGGATGTCCCTGACATCACCTGCCCAGCCAGCGGCAGAGCCAGAATCTGAACCCAGGCATACCAACTTCCAGAGATCAGCGCTCTCCTAGCACTGTGCACTCCTGCCTCTCCTGCGTGGGGAGCAGCCTTTGGAGTGTCAGTACGCCAGACACTGGTGGCAGGCTGGTGGCAGGCTGGCAGCAGGCTGCCGGAGACAGGGAGCTTTGGCCCACCTTCTATAAAGCACTGATCCTGCCCAAGACATCCTTGAGACTCAGGACACAAGCCCAGCTAGACTCTTCCTTCCCATTCTCACTGAAGTTTAGGCCTAGAGTTTCCTGAAAAGTGGAGTTGAATTAGAAAACCTGAGTTCAAATCCCAGCTGTGCCACTTACTAGCTGTTCGACCCTTGGGTAATTACTAAACTTCTCTGTGCCTCATCTCTTCAAAGACAAAATGGGTGGACTATAAAGTAATCATAGCCAGAGGCAATCCATGGTATCAAGTGCTTACTGCAAGGAATGGCAGATGTAAGTAAACATTCATTGCAATCAGTGGTTCAACATGTATTACCTGTGTGCCTCCTGGGTGCTAAGCACAGTGCAAGACACTCATAAATATCATTAAAATTTAATGGAAGTTAGTGTACAAAGTGGAGAAGAGCCAAGAAGAAAAAGAACAGTCCGTGCTGCCTAGCCAAGCTCTTGGAGCTGCAGGAAGAATGCTGTGTAATGGGCCTGTCTCCTCTCAGCTGTCCACCTCTGTCTCTCAGGCCCTGGATGCTTTGTTCCACAGACCCGCAGTAAAATCCCACCTCGTTCTGAGGGGAGCGAATCCGGAGATGGCAGCACTGGGGAGCAGGGCTCTGGGAAGCCCAGGCCTGCGCAGGGTCGGGCAGCTAGATCCCTCCCCTTCTTCTCTGACATGAAATTCCCTCCTCCAGGGCATTAGGAGAGATCAGCCCAGGCACAGGATATGAAAGCCCTGGGCACCGTGTAGGGGGGATTACTCCACTGGTAAATCCTGCCTCCACTATAATCCTAGAGCTCAGGGAAAGAATGCTAAACTGAACTCCCTGCTCACCAGCTCAGACCAATTCCACCTGGGAACAGCTGCCCAAGTGCTCCTCCCCTTCTTCATTCTCCTGCCCCCTTAAACATAATTCTGGAGCGAGACATGTCCCCTGCCCAAACTACTGGCTCCTCCATCCTATTTCCTAAGAATATTCCACTTCCCTGCTCGCCTCCCCTCCCAACAAGGTAAACCTGGGACCCCAGCCATTTTGTGATTGATTATGAACAAGGTTGTGGCTTAACTTGTCAAGATCTTAAAGGTTCAAAGAAGAAATTCTCATCTCTCCTTTGAGGAGCCAGTGGGCTTATTTTCAAGAAAGTTGGCCTGATGGAAAGCATATAAATAAAGCCTGATGCTCCGGTGCCCAGCCAGAGGGCCTTCAGCCCTGAGGGTGGGAAGCGGGGCCTCTGCGAGCAGAAGAGGGAGGGGTCAGAGGTGCCTGTAGTACCAGCAGAGCCCCTGTGGACGGGCTGCACAGCACAATTCCAGGGGGCGCTGTTCACACCCTGGCTGCCCAGAAGTTATGCAATGCAGTGGCTCTGAGCTGGCAGCTTCCAGCTTTTCCGCAAAAGCTGCTAACGGATCCCCAGAGCCAGACCCTTCTGCACAGCCTTCCTTGTCCCTGTCCTCCAGCCTTAAATGGGATTTTAGAGGAAACCTGCCCATATAAAAGCCTGAGGCCACCCCAATGAATACATCCTTAAAAACTTTCCATGAAGCTTGTGGGCCCAGGTCCTGCCTTTCTTCTGATGAGCTTGGGAGGAAGGGGGAAGTTGCTGGCACCAATACAGGGGGACAGGTGGGCAGCCCTACGCCAGGGGTCAAGCAGCCAATCGTTTATCCTCACCCACAGAGCTGGCCATTGGAAGCAGGTGGAGGAAGGGAGGTGGGGAGGCATCTTTTATTTTTAAACCTATACTGTTCTGATTAAGTATTTCTTTTCCCGCTGACCTTCACCTTCCTGTTAGGAAGATCAAACAGCCAGTGAGTCTGAGGGAGGCCCAGACCAGTGACACATGGATTCTGGGTGGCAGGCCAGCCTGCTGCCCCACCTCGCTGCTGTGGCTGACCTGCTTCCCAGGCTGCCACAGAAGACCGTAGCTAATCTGGGCTGGGCTTGCAGGGACCTCCGAGGAGGCCTGGCTGGAGCCCCACTCTGCCTTGATGAGACCAGCCCGGGTGGCTCCCACCCTGGGGTCCAGGCCACGCTCCGGAAGACCTGGCAGCATTCCTTCTGATGAATGACAGGCCTACCAGTAAGACTTGGAGAGAAAGTCACTTCTCTAACAAAAAGATCTGGATCTCTCTGCTCTGCATGGGCAGCCCGCTTTGGAGAGGGGGAGGGGGACTGTAGCGAGCCAGGATGACCCAAGAAGGGGGCACGGGGTCATGAGGGTGACAA
This sequence comes from Noctilio leporinus, assembly GCA_004026585.1. NCBI lineage: Eukaryota > Metazoa > Chordata > Mammalia > Chiroptera > Noctilionidae > Noctilio > Noctilio leporinus. Next base: position 85,898 of record PVIW01003907.1, read on the forward strand.
CGGGCCGACGGGTGCACGGTGTTTACTCATCATTGGCTGGATATCACATGAAGCGTATGTGTTTTAAACACATTTGTATGGAACCTCTGCATGCACGCAATTTTAAGAGCCGAGAAAGGTCGCTGTGTGCCTTGTACTAAGTGATGAGAGCATTTGGGGAACGAGGAGCAAGAACTGGGATCATAGAGGGCGGTTTCTGGGAATTGGCCTCACAGAGCACTGGGTGGCTGGCTCCAGCCAGACTCCTCCGGCGCACGCCCCCCCCCCCCCCACCTCACCCCCCACCCCTACCCCGCCCTCTGCCCTCCACTCCTCACTCCCTTCCCGGCTGGGAGCACCGCCTCCGGTTCCCCCTGTGATCTACAGGTGCCAGTAAACAAAGTGCTGCAGCGACGCGGGCTCTTCCGCAGCCACCTCCCCACCCCCACCCCGCAAAGTTCCTCCCAAGGTTAAGTCGGGTTCGGGCAGCGGTCCGAAAAAGGCTCCCAGGCCCAAACTCTGGGCTTTATTTATCCCCCGCTTTTCAAGCACAGGGGTCTATGGAGTCTTTTCTCTGGTTCGGAAACGCTCTCCCAGCTCAGAGCCGGGCTCCCCGGTGAAAGGTGGGTCCAGGAAAACCAGCCTCCACTGGTGCTCACGCTGCGCGGCACGGGCACCCCAGACCTGGCTCTGGGGACCCCCGGGGTGGCCGTTGCCCGCCCGCCAGCTACCCCACACCGTGAGCACGCCTTTTCCCGTCTGCCCTGAGGAGGGCTAGGACCCTCCCCGCCCCCCAAACTCAAAGCTCCAGCCGTGGCCCAGGCCCCTTCTGCGCCTCCTCCCCCCAAAACACAAGATGGGGGCAGAGGGCACTCGCGCAGGACGACGCTCTTCCCCTCCAGCCCCACCCAGCCCTGCCCGTGCTGCAGGGCAGCGGCTGCAGCATCGCCCCTGGGTGCACACCTTGGGGCGACAAAAAAAAAAAAAAAAGGGTGGGGCAGGGGAAGCAGGTCCAAAGTCCCGCAGCAGCCAGGACCTCCGCCCCTCCGCTCTGCAGCCCCCAACCCCGGCACCCCGCACCCCTTTTCGGCACCGCGCCTTGGAGAGGGGGGGCCTGTGGCGAGTCGGGACCCAAGGAGGGGGCGCCGGGGCGCGAGGGCGGCGGCCGACGGGCGCACGTTGTTTACTCGCGGTGCCGCCAGCGGGCTGGGCTGCGGGAGCCTCTGGCGGCGATGCCCCCTCCCCTCGCCAGGGTCGCCCCCAAACCTCGGCCCTGGTGGCCCTGAAGACTCACATCTCGGAAGCGATTCCAGTCCTTGATCTTGCCGCTGTACTGAGAGATGGACGACAGCCATTGCTCGTCCTCCATAAAATTGCCGGGGGTCTCGCCCTCCTTGATCCCTTTGGCGTCGCTCTCGGCCAGGGCCGCCGCCACGAGGACGAGCAGCAGCGGCAGCGCCAGGCGCCCGCAGCCCGGAGCTCGCATCGCGGTCTGGGTTCGACCGGGGGCTCTCGACTTCTGCAGTATGTTAGTGCCCTTCCGCCCGCCCACGGTGGTCGCAGCGACCGCTGTCGTCTTCCTCGGCCTTTCTGCGCGCTCTGACTGGTGACAGTCGGAGAGTGGGTCGCGGCTGAAATGTGACCTGGTTAGTAGATGCACTTGTCTGAAAAAGCCCAGCGCTGGACGCGGAGAGGAAGAGAATCAGAGAGGCTGCGCCAGCAGGGGCCGTGTCTGTAACTGTAGCATCAGCATCACGTTTGACATCATACCTGGTTTAAAAAAAAAAAAAAAGGAGGGGGTAGATTTCAAAGGGAGGCGCTAGATGAGAGCGGCCAACGCCAGCCAGACGCACAGAGCCCGGCCCAGCCCAGAACTCAGCGAGCTGCAAACCTAGGAATCCAAACGCGAGGCGTCCCTGCGGTCTCTCCAAGGGTGGAGAGCAAGAAGAGGGGCCCGAGGGGTCTCCCCAGGGAAGATGGAAGTGGGAGAAGACTCAAAACTCTCCGGTTACAAAGCCAGCCAGGCTCAGGTGTCTAAAAGGGAATTTGGCCACAGACCCTCTTCTGTCCCCTTGCTTCCCACCCAGAGGGGCCTGGGCACAGCCCTGACAGCTGGCTTCCTGTGGGTTATGGCTCTCCAGGAATGGGTGGATCCGGGAAGACAAAAGCCATAGAACAACTGGCTGCCTCAGAACTCTTGCTCCTTAGCCCCTCGTGCTCTTTTCATGGCACGGCCTGAGCACTGAATGGCTGGTACAACAGAGGCAGATGTCCTCCTCCCCCAGCAGCTGTTTAAGAGCTGTCGCCCCTTTGTTAGCTCTTCCTAGGGCAACCCTAAAAGGCAAGGGTCTGACCGTTCATCTGCCTTGCGGTTGCAAATTTGGAAAAGGCATATTTGCTTGTGGTTTTGACTTTAAGTTGATTTTAATAAGCCACTGGGGAAGGGGAGCGGTGGGAAAGGGGGACTGGTTTTGTTTGAAGTGTTTAGGTTTTTGTTAAAACTGGGACCCTTACCATGCCTGTAGAAATGTGTTGATGTACCAGCTGGGAAGACTGGCCACAGTCCCAGTATCAGAGCAGAAATGAAGTGAGGTTCACATTATAAATAAATTGAAGAGGAAGCAGTTATTCCGACAGAACAAAACACTGAACTTTTGGGACCCAAGCCCTAGATTGTGTTTTTATTTAAAAAATAATAATAAAATAAATAAAAACTTGGCTGCTGCGATCTTTAAAACAAAAATCAAAGGCAATGAAAAACATGATCTTAATCAGTAGGAAAAAAACACAGTTTATAAGGTTCACAGTCACCCTGAGTCTGGCCTGGGAACTCTGAACGCAACAATGGCTGAGGCTGGGGTTCCCTTGGGAAAACAAAACAAAAGGTCGCTTTCCGTGTTTTCTTTGTCCTTTCAGTTGGACTTACAGGGGGTGCTGTAATGAGGACGTGGCCACTGATATCTTCATCTCACAGTAAATAACGCAGCTTTGCTGGATTGTATGGCAACGCCATATAGAGGAAGAACAGAGTTTGTTGTCATGTAGGCTGGGGGTGGAATCCCACTTACTAGCTGGGTTCTGGGCAAATTACCAAACCTATTTTCTGTCTATAAATTAATGATAATACCACCTGTCTCAGAAGGTTGCTGTGAAACTCAGCTTAATCACACACTGTGCCTGGGCATAGTGGGTATTTTAAAAAATGTCAGTTCTTGCTCTGACCAGCGTGGCTCAGTTGGTTGGGTGTAGTCCTGCAGAGTATTTTCCAGTTGGGACACATGCCTAGGTTGCAGGTTCAGTTCCTGGTTAGGGCACATACATCGTTGTTTCTCTCTCCTATCACCTCTCTCTAAAAGTAAATAAATACATTAAAAAATATTTTTTAAATGTCCAATCCAGGATTACTTTACTAGCCAAATCTGGAAACCAGCTCATTGTCCATTAGTCAGAAATCAACTAGTTAAGTTATAATACATATACACAATGGACTATTGTGCAGACTTTAAAAATTATGTAGATATGTATCTACTGACAGCTAATATGATCCACTACATCATATTGCTGCATGAGAAAAGTTCATTATAGGAGATTATGTATAAAATCATCCTTTGGAAGGAGTATAGCATAGCACAGCCGTTCTTAGACTTGATGGACTCAGGATCCTGTACAATCAAAAATTATTGGTGACCCTAAAGAACTTTTGCTTATGTGAGATATGAGGGGGGAACCTAAAACAAACTCCAGTAATTATTTAAAATAATTGCTATTCTTACATGTTCAAACTTCAGTCACCTTCAAAGTACTCTCCATTTGATGTAATACACCTATCAAGATGTTTTTTCCACTACTCAAAATTGTTTTTGAACGCATTGATTTTGATGCCTTTTAGTGCTTCTGCCATATTTTTGTTTCACCTCTTCCACATAGCAAAACTTTGCCCTTTTGAGGGTTTTTTCCATCCGGAAAAGTTATTGGGAGTGAAATTGGGTGAATAAGGGGGGGTAGGGCATGGGGGGAGGTCATGCCATTTTTGGTCAAAGACTGCTGAATTATCAGTGCAATGTGGGTGATGTGCTCATAAACCACCCATCACGGAATGGGCAAATGCATTGAGAATCCTCAAAAAATTTCACTGAAGCTGAACGCAGCCTTTCAAAGCAACGCCAGCTGGTCCACTGATGAGGATAGGATCCTAGGACACTCACTCACCTAGTTGGGGAGCCTGTAGTACAAGGGGTCCCCCTCCAGATACCCCCTCCTATAGCTTTGGCTCTAATTTACTATACTTGAAAATAAAACCATGCCTTTCTCTCAATTATACTATAAGTCTAAAACCACTCTAAAAATATTAATTTTTTTAAAACATGAATTTTAAAAACATTTATTTAAAAATAACAATGAACCCATTACATATTAACAAAATAATACATTTTATGAAAAATAACTACATATATATCTCCCTAAAAAATAAGTGAGAACAGTGGCATTGTTTTTTATTTTTGCAAATCTCTTTAATATCCTGCTCAAAATACCACAGGTAAATTAGCTTTTGCATCATGGCAAGTGTATCAGTGCTAGGCCTGACATAAAACACCACAGACTGGGTAGCTTAAACAACAGAGGTTTATTTCCTCAAAGTAATGGAGGCTAGAAGTCCAAGACTAAGGTGTTGGTAGGTTTGTTATCTAACTAAAGCCTCTCTTCCTGGTTTGCAGTCACTGGTCTCCTTGCTGTGTCACAATGGCCTTTCTTCTGTTCATGCACGTAGCTGAGGTCTATGTATCCAAATTTTCCCCTCTTTTAAGGGCACCAGTCAGAATGGATTCTGGCCCACTTTAACAGCCTCAATCTCATTTTAACTTAATTACCTCTTTAAAGGCCTTATCTCCAAATATAGTCACACTATGAGGCAACTGGGAGTGAGGGCTTCAACATTCGAATTCTCAAGGGACATGATCCAGCCATAATTGCAGCTAAAACTGAAAGAGCTAGTAGGTACACAGTAGAAGTACTGAGATCAAACTGAACTAATCTTGGAAAACACATATTTATACCCTAAACTCTCCAACTCACAAAATTCTAGAAGACACAAAAAGGTTCAAGCACATATGGCATTAACCATCAGGGTGATGATGTCGCCATGGCATGTGGCCTCTGGAAAACAACCAAGAGACTGAGAGTGAAATGGCAAATAAAACCTCACTAGTTTTATGAAAATAGTGTGGTCCTCACATAAACCTCTAAAAGGTTCCATGGGAGTCTCAGGGGTCCACATGCCACATTTTGAGAACCACCAGTACAAGCTATATAACCTCAGGCAAATTTCTTAACTTTGTTAAGACTCGGCTTATAAAATGAGGATAATGATACCAACTGAAGTGGGCTATTGTGAAAATTAAATGAGTTAATACACAAATAAATGATAAATGAGAGTGTTCAGCTAATATTAGCTGTTATTACTTATGAAAATTTGCTTAATATGATATGTACTTAAGTGCATAGGTAGTAGTAACCTCTGAATGATGAAATTTATTTTTTAACGAATAAAGTATAACGTATACATTGAAAAAAAGGCATAAAACAAAACTTGTTTAAAAGAACATTTTATTAAATAAACAACCAAATCAGTGATTAATACAAAACCACCACAGCCGCAGCCCTTCTTTCTCTCACTTACAGCATCCTTGGGCTTAGATAGCCGCATCCCAATGCATCGGGTAGAATATGAGAGGTATTTCTCAACCAGTGTGCCTCTGTGCCATCAAGTTCCCTTTTGCTGCAGGAAAAGGGAATCACACAAGGGCAAACCCAAACAAGGCTTTATGTCATTCTGAAGCTAGATTCTCATCAGGGCCCAAACTCTGGAGCTCACTCAAAAATAAATGTTAAGTCTTGCCCAGTGTGGTGGTTGGTTGGGCATCTTTCCGCAAAGCGAAGGGTCACTGGCTTGATTCTTGGTCAGGGCACATGCATGGGTTGCATGTGCAGTCCATGGTCAGAGCATGTAAGAGAGGCAACTGATCAATGTTTCTCTCCCTCTCTTCTCCTTTCCTTTTTTACCCCATCTAGAAGTCACCAAATCTTTCCTGTGTTTCATTCATAGTATTTCACATCAGCTCTGATCTTTACAAGCTCATAACTAGTACTTCAGTCAACAGACACTCAGTACCTCTTAGAACCAAACTGCTACTCTGGTTTCTTTTTCTTTTTTTCCCTCTTGTTCCCTTGTCCCCCACACCCACATTAATTTCCTAAAACAGGGTTTTCATCTTAGGCCACCGATCTACTTGGATGCCTTCATTGGTTCCCCTGTCTAGAACAAGTCTTAACTTCTGACCTTGACCCTCAGTACCCCTTAATCTGATTTGCTCTCCTCTGTCTCTAGCCTTAGTCTTTCTCACTGCTCTTAAGTGAGCAGTGAGAAATGGGATTATACTTTTAAAAATAGGATTATACTTTTTTTTTTTTTTTTTTAAGATTGTATTATTTTCAGAGAGAAGGGTAGGGAGAGGGGCAGAGAGGGAGACAGACATCAATGTATGGTTGCTTTTCACCTGCCTCCAGCTATGGACCTGGCTGGAGACCTGGCTTGCAACCTGGTTATGTGCCCTGGCTGGGAATTGAACCAGTGACCTTTGGGTTTGCACGCTGGTGCCTTACCCACTGTGCCACCAGCCAGGACCCTTTCTCTAAAAATAAAAAATAAATTTAAAAAATCTTTATCTCTAGCTGGTGTGGCTCAGTGGATTGAGCACTGGCCTGTGAACCAAAGGGTCACAGGTTCAATTCCCAGTCAGGACACATGCCTGAGTTGTGGGCCAGGTCTCCAGTTGGGGGCTGCAAGAGACAACCACACATTAAAATTACTCTCCTTCTCTCTCTCCCTTTCCCTCTCTCTAAAAATAAATAAAATCTTTTAAAAATACATTTAAAAATCTTTAAAAGTAAATGTTGTTAAGTAAAATTTATCATGTTTCTATCATGGGTATGGAGTTCATTTGGGGGTAACTCATTATGCCCCCTCCGAAGGGTGAGAAGTTCCTTTTCCCCTTTTCTCTTCCAAGAATTGAGATGGAAGTCAGTGCCTCAAAAACCAGCTGCAGCAATGTTCGGTGCAATTTAACTCTATTTCAATGCAGAATGAATGGCAAAGTGGTAATATTAAGGGAGATCTGATTATAAACACAGTAGCAAATCCTTCAACATTTATCCCATTACAATTTGGTGAGAGGAGACCCTGGATCTTGAGAAGTTCTTTTAGCTCCTTCACAAATTATTTGCTCTCTACCACTATTGTGCTTTCATAAAAGTTGTATACCAGAACTACCTGTCACACCCTCTACTACAATAGCAGTTAAAACTGTACATTTTTTTTAGAGCTACAGTGTCTCAACATTTTGTCCATGGACTTCTAGAAATAAAATTTTAAAGATGAATTCAAATTTTTTCCAATTCTACCAATACCCACCAATTTATAAAATTCTAGAGAATACAAAAATAACTAAGCACACACTCCACTGACCCTCAGAGAGATGGTTACTATGTCATGTAGCCTCTTGTAAGAGAACAGGAGTGAAAAGGGCAAATCACTTGTGAAGAATTCCTAAACAATAATGTATGTCCTGAAATGCATAGCCATCTCTAAATTCTAAATAAGACTTTCCAATTTTGTTAACAGTTCAATATTTGACACATAAAGTTATATTTTTCAAACACAAAACTTAAAAACATTTTTATTAAAAGCCTAAGTCATAAATCTCTGACATCCAAAGGGCAACATCTTTACCTGCTGGCCAAAGCTGCCGGTGCCCCCAGTCAGGAAGAAGCCCGTGAGAGAGGCGTAGCACCGAGGTGAGATGAGGGCTGAACCCACAGCCGACCTCCCTATTCAATGCTATTCCTGGAAGTAGTCACTGCCACATACTGTCTAACAATCAGAGGTAAGCAAGGTAAAATCCCAACTTAAATTAGAAACTAAATATTACTAGCACAAAGTTTGGCGGGAAAAGACCTAACCCCACAGGCACCAGTAGGTAAGTTCTGTATCAATGATACAGCTCTGCAGTAAGTGATGGCAACACTGTATCTGACACACACACTACAGGGGGTCAAACAATAAAGCTGTATGAAAATACTGAAAAACACAGTCACTCTGGAGATTTGTTTATTCACAACTGATCTGTGCAGTCACAGGGATAAATACATCTGAGTATTAAACACAACCCTCACTATGTAATGACCTCGACACACAGGGTTCAGAATCAAACCTCTTACACAGAAAGTAAAAAGCAAGGTAAAAATAAGGAACGAAGAGAAGAAAGAGAGGACACAGAGGGAGAAAGGTCGGACATAAGGAGGACGGGGAGATACGGAGAGAGCCAGGCACAAGCGCCCCAGTGATCAGCGCAGTGGCCGGCACGGCGGGCAGGGCAGGCCTGGCGGGTAAGGTCCAGCTGTGCTGAGTTCCCTCCCTCTGCCCATCTGGGGCTCCAACGAGCAGCTTCTGCAGCTGACATTTTCCCAGAGAACTCTGCACAGTCCTGCTGATATCATCATCATTCCTCTTGCTGCTACCCTGCGAAGGAAACATAAGAGGGCTACAATATTGCAACTGCATGGGAAAGTGAGGAGTAGGGTAGGGGAAGGAACAGGAATCCAACAAACATAAAATACCAACTTCAGATGAAAAAGAATGGATGAAATGACAATGGAAAAGTTGTAACAGTTATTTTGCTAAAGATAAAATTCTGAGTAATAAGGAATTGAAAGCAGAATCTCAAAGAGATATTTGTACCCCAGGTTCACAAAAGCAAGTGGTCAAGGAATCCAGGTGTCCACTGGTGGATGACAGATAAACAAAATGTGGTATATATATACAACGGACTATTATTCAGCCTTAAAAAGGAAATTATGACCCATGCTATAACACAGATGAACCTGATGGGCATTGTGCTAACTAAAATAAGTTAGTCACAAAAATACAAATACTGTATGATTCCACTTCTACGAGGTACCTACGGCAGTCAAGTTCACAAAAACAGAAAGAAAAAGGGTGGTTAAATGGGAAGTTGTTTATTGGATGTAGTTTCAGATATGCAAGATGAGAAAGTTCTGGAGATGTTTCATAACAACATGCATATACTTATTTAACACTATTGAAATGTACATTGAAAGATGGTTAAGATGCTAAGTTTTATGTGATTTTTTTACCACAATAAAAAGGAAATTCAGGGCCCTGGCTGGTGGCTCAGTGGCTAAGGTACTGGCCTACAAACCCAAAGGTCGCTGGTTGGATTCCCAGCCAGGGCACATAATCTGGTTGCAAGCCAGGTCTCCAGTCAGGTCTGTGGCTGGCGGCAGGCGAAAGGCAACTATACATGGATGTCTCTCTCCCTCTCTGCCTCTCTCCCTTACCATCTCTCTAAAAATAAAATCTTTAAAAAAGAAAAAGAAAAATTCTGGGTGGTAATTAAAATTTAGGGTGCAAGCAAGCAACCTAAGGAATCCAGGTTTGCAAAGCATTGTGTGAGTCTTGCATCCAAAGTGCACACCCGCCTGCTTGGGCCCGGGAGAGTGTGGAACAGCCATAAACTCTGGGGCTCCCACTGCCCATGTCTGGTCTGCTGGGTACCTTCCTTGTGCTCGCTCTGGCCCTCCTGAGGGCCAAGCAGTTTAGCACAGTTCTGGAAAGTCCAGACTGGCTGGTTCAGATCCTGGCACTATCTACTGTCTGGTTATGTGACCTCAGCTAGTTACCCAACCTCGGTTTTCTTACATGTAAAATGGGGATTCTATTAGTACCACCCTCATGGTGTTACCAGTGATAACAAATAACAATAATTTAAATAGTATTACTAAGTATAATAATTTAATAATATTAAGTATAATAATAATATGTATATCCTTAGTACAATGTCTGGCCCATAGTAGGTGTTCAAAAATTGAGTGTATAAGGGATGGGGAAAATAGCAAACCTTTTACAAATTATATGTATTTTATCTAGATGAAGTGATTAATAAAATTATGTCTTTAATTCTCTTATAAAGTATTAATACAAGTAACTTTAATGGCCTGCACCAAATCAGCAGGTACATAAGAAATAATCCAGCCCTGATTGGCGCTGCTTAGTTGGTTGCGCTTCATCTCGCAACGCGAAAGGTCTCCAGTTTGATGCCTAGTTAGGCACAGGTCCGGGTTTCGGGCTGGTCCCTGGTTTGGGCATGTGCAAGAGGCAACCTATGGATGTTTCTCACACATCCAAGTTCCTTGCCCTCTCTTTCTACCTCCCTTCCCGTGTTTCTAAAAAGAAATAAGTAAAAGCTTAAAAAGAAGAAAGAATGTGAATCTGAATTCCAATGGACTGCAGTGGTACATTTCCAGGGAAGAGCTTTGGGAAGAAAATGAGACCCTGCAAAGAGATGGACAAGCCAAGGGTTACGTGCACTGTTCTTCTTGTACCCACAGCCACCTTGGCTGACGGTTTGATGACTGAGGATAACCATCAGAGATGCTGCAGAATCCATGGGGAACCACCCAGGAAAGTCACCACCCAAATTTTCATACCCCTCCTTGGCAATTAAAATGGATATACTTATCCTAAGCACCTTGTGAAGATGTTCAATTTCTACTGCTTCCCAAGATCCACCTCAGGAGAAGTCAATTTGCCCACAGGAGGCGTAGTTTCCAAAGCTGTCTACTGAGAACCTCTGGGAGATGTGGATCGAATTGAGCTTCAGGGAACCAAAGTAGTAGTTCTCAAACAGCTAGAAAGAAAGAATACAAACCCACAATGAGTATCTAAAGTACAGATGGAAATATTAAATATCAGTATGTCTTGTAAAAACACCAGAACAGCCCTGGCTGGTGGCACAGCAGATAAAGTGCCGGCCTACAAACCCAAAGGTTCAATTCCCCAGCCAGGGCACATAACCAGGTCTCCAGCCAGGTCTCCAACCAGGTCTCTAGCCAGGTCCTTAGCTGGAGGCAAGTGAAAGGCAACCATACATTGATGTCTCTCTCTCTCTGCCTCTCTCCCTACCCCTCTCTCTAAAAATAATAAATAAATCATAAAAAAAGAAAGAAAGAAAGAAAGAAAAACCACCAGAACAATCTCAACAAACCTCTCCCATTTTTCCTTTTCAGTATTTTTCTCAAAAATGATTCAGGAAGAAGAAGAGGAGGGGTAGGAGTAGGAGTGAGAAAAGAACAGCAGCTCTTCTGATTAATCTTAAATCCTCCTCCTACAAAATACATACTAGAAAGAGGTCTGAAAAGTCAATTCCAGAATATCTATTGAGCAGATATGAACAAGAGCTTGTTACAAACACATCCTAACTCACAGGGCCTAACAAAGCTCCTACTATGACTTTCAGTTATATAGGATCTTGGTTTTGTTACAGTCAATATAAATTTTGATACACTTAATATATTCCTCTATCTAGCCAACATTTATTAGAAGCACTGACTAAAACAAATAGAAGATAAGATTCCTGACCTACAAATGATTCTGACAACCCAGAGAAAAATACATAACACATACACATACAAAACAGCCAGAGCAACAATGCTTCTACTGGGTGATATAACAAGTACAAATTATTGTATTTATCAAAAACCTTTCATTAGACTTAGATTCAAGCCAGGATTTTTTTTTTAAGGTAAGATTTCCTTTTTAATTTTTTTTTTTTTTTTAGATTTTATTTATTATTTTTAGAGAGAGGGGAAGGGAGGGAGACAGCCAAGTGTGGTTGCCTTTTACCTGCCCCCAGCTATGGATCTGGCTGGAGACCTGGCTTGCAACCCGGTTCTGTGCCCTGGCTGGGGAATCAAACCAGTGACCTTTGGGTCCGCAGGCTGGCACCTTATTCACTGTGCCACCAGCCAGGTCAAGCCAGAATCTTAAAGTAGATGCTCTTTACTACAACTCCTCACTTTAAAATCCTTCTGGTGTTGCCCTGGCCAGGTAGCTCAGTTGGCTAGTGTCGTTTCAATATGACAAGGTTGCAGGTCTGATCCCCCAGAGCATGTACAAGAATCAGTCAATGAATGCATAAATAAGTGGAACAACAAGTCGATATCTCTCCTCAAATCACTAAGTTAAAGAGTAATACAATTTTAGTAAATAAATAACAACCTTCAAGTGTCCAAAGGAGAGATAAAAGTGTGTCAGAAGGAGGAATAAACCAAACTCTAAGAGAGACCTGTTCTTGTGATGAGCCTATTTGTAAGGCAGAATCCAAAATGAAATTAGAATTCACCCCAAGGAAATTAAGCCAATCTGCTTAGATAAGGAGTGTCAAAGAAGTAAGGACTTAACTTTCTGTAAGGATGCAAGAGTTGCTCTTTCTGAAAATATCAATAAGAGCCCAAGAAAACCTTTTAATATGCATGCCCAACAATGTCTGAGCAGAACCTTAGAGTTGAACCTTTGCACATTAGCAACTGACGGTGTCTTCTCTTAATTTTATACAACCTTCTCAGTTATGAAGTTCAGCCACTGTCACATTTCTTCTTCCTGCAATTAACAGCCTAGCAAAATGCCTGAGGTTCATTAAAGGCTAACTTTATAAAAACCCCATAAATATTGATTCTTCAGCATGACATCAACTTGACCCCAAAGATCCATTTAAAGATTGTGTGTACTGCATTGTCTTGTCTTTCAGAAAGTGATCAGCTCTTGCTTGCATTGATTTACACAATTAACCCTTCTTCCTGGCTTTGGTAGACTGTTCCACCCTTTTGCGTAAAGAAATACAGCCAGAAAAGGTTACCTGCTAATCCCTTAGCTGAATATTAATTTGAAGTGAAAGCCACATCTGTGACACGGATTTTACAACTGTGCAAACTAAAGCCTTAAGGGAAAAAGCAGAAGTGACCCAAGAAGCAATAAAAGATGAGACAAAACAATACTAAAAGGGAACCCCTAATACTTTCAATGAATTACTATGTAAAGATTAGCAGCCATGTTCCCAAGTGATGGAGACACCACAGCTAGACTTGAAAAGTGACCCACCTCTGACCTCACTTTGCAAGTACACTACAAGACTTAACAAAGAGAAGGAAGGGCAGCAGGAAGGCAGAAATGGGCACGATGGGCCATGCCAAGTAACCCAGGTCGGACGTTTAGAGGGTTCCTAAAAAGAGCAGTGAGAAAGACTAAGGCTAGAGACAGAGGAGAGCAAATCAGATTAAGGGGTACTGAGGGTCAAGGTCAGAAGTTAAGACTTCGTTCTAGACAGGGGAACCAATGAAGGCATCCAAGTAGATCGGTGGCCTAAGATGAAAACCCTGTTTTAGGAAATTAATGTGGGTGTGGGGGACAAGGGAACAAGAGGGAAAAAAAGAAAAAGAAACCAGAGTAGCAGTTTGGTTCTAGGAGGTACTAAGTGTCTGTTGACTGAAGTACTAGTTATGAGCCTGTAAAGATTGGAGCTGATGTGAAATACTATGAATGAAACACAGGAAAGATTTGGTGACTTCTAGATGGGGGAAAGGAGGTAAGAAAAGGAGATGAGAAAAATCATAAATGATACTGTGGACATAAGAAACGTCCAAACTGGAAGAATTTTGAAGATTTTTTATTTATTATTTTTAGAGAGAGGGGAAGGGAGAGAGGCATAGAGGGAGAGAGACATCAATGTATGGTTGCCTTTCACCTGCCTCCAGCTATATACCTGGCTGGAGACCTGGCTTGCAACCTGGTTATGTTGCCCAGGCTGGGGAATTGAACAAGCAACCTTTGGGTTCGCAGGCTGGCACCTTATCCACTGTGCCACCAGCCAGAGCCAAACTGTAAGAATTTTTATGAGTTTATTTGAGCCAAACTTGACAACAATTGCTGGGAAGCAAAATCACAATGGATTAAGAAAATGCTCCACGGAGAGGCAGTTCTGCACCTTATTTTATACATTAAAATCAAGGGAGAAGATGAAAGGGAGTTACAGGAAATTCACTGGTGATAGATTATGGAGGCAAGAGATAGCAAAACTGGGGAAATTTCTGGGACTGGATAAAAAGTAAAACAAATGGATACAAATGTACCTTACGTGAATATAGGATAGGTAACAGTTAACAATGAACTGATAACAATAATAATGACGGGTTTTGTGGTCTGCTTCAGTGGCAGATTGTGCCCTGAGGGGTCTGGAATAAGGAAATTACCCTGACATTCTAAAGGTATATTATCTTAGATGCAAAAAGAGACTTGACAGGCTCACTTACTGTAGTAAAGACTGACCTCTGTCAAGGAAGATACTGCCCTAGGATACTACCTGATTCTCTTAGTTAGGAAGTTTTAATTTCAGACCAGTTTATGTGGCCTCTTGAGTTTATAAGGCTGCCATCCAGGCCTCCCCTGAGCTTGTCAGGTTTAGGATGTGGCCCCTTTTTTGTCCACAACATGGTAAATGTGATATATGAGGGCACTATTAATAGCAACAGAACATGTCTGAGAGGAACCTATTTTATGGGGAAAAAGAAACAAGTTCAGGTATGTTTACACATTCATGGCTTTTTTCTTTGGGTGTATATGTCCCAAGCCCTTCTCCAAACAAGGGTTTTCCTGGTATGCTGAGAATATATATTAAAGATATAACTTCTGCAGCACAATTAAAGGGAAGTATATTACCATAAAAAGTGTTAGGCCCTGACTGGTGTGACTCACTGGGTTGAGCGTCCTGCAAACCAGGGGGTTACCTGTTTGATTCCTGGTCAGGGTGTAAGGAAGCCCCCCTTAATGGCCTTGGTTAGTCCCCCTTAATGGCCTTGGCTCTTGGGCGGCAGCCAGCTTGAGTGATAAGAAACGCGCCGAAAACTAGATCTAACTGCTACATTTGCTTCTGTACCCCCGCTTGCGCCACGTAGGCTAGGGAGTAAAGCTTCAGCTATAAAAGTTGCTGCTTGCCCCAGCTCGGGGCCCAGAATTTGGAGAGCTTCCCCTCTGGGACCTCGCGTGAATAAAGGATCGTACTCCTGCACCTCCCCAGTGTCTGGTCGGTTTCCTTCTGAATTCTGATAGAACAAGGGTACATACCTGGTTGGGGGGACAGGTTCCCAGTTAGGAGTATGTGATAGGCAATTGGTCAATGTTTCTCTCCCTCTCTTTCTCTTTCCCTTCCCCGCTCTCCAAAAATAAATAAAATTTTAAACAAAAAACTTTACAGGTATCCACTTTTTTAGTACTTTGTTATGTATTAGGAGAAAGAATGCTTTGTGTTACAAATTACAAATATATGTCATTTGTCTTTTGACTTTGCTTATGCTGGTTTTTACCATGTCAAGTTAAAATTTGATGAACACAAATGTATCATGGTGGTGAAATGGCATCAGATGTTAGACCGGTGGAGTCAGACCAGAATTGAGTTCTGGCTAAGAATCCAGAGCCAAGACTCAAACTATAAGAGAAAGTTTATTTAGAGAGTCACAGAGGCACAAATGAGCTGAAGAAGAAATGGGGTCAGGAAAAAATTACATAGGCCAAAGAAGAGCCCTTGGAGTTTGGGAGAAAGAGAGAGGCAGGGAACCACACTTGGGGTATGGGGGTGGGAAGGACAAGGCATGCTCCCTAGAGAAAGCCAATCTGGGTCTTGAAGTTTTTTATCTGGGGGTCTTAGGAAAGGATCCCAATAGAATATTCATCAGCTTCCCAGGTGTGTCCTTTCAAGGTCTTGGTCTCTACTAATTGGTCACTAACTACCAGGGCAGGGGATTATTAGTCAATGCAGCTTGTCTGATGTCAACCATGGTGCCATTAAACAGGTTTCACTGCTTTTTTGGGCCTGGAGCTGAATCACAGCTGAAGCCTTACATGTATGTGATGCACGTCAGAACTTCACTGTATTGAGGGCATAATGTTTAAGGGCTAGTCTCCGGCTCCCTCATTCCTTCCCCTTCTAAGGGAGTCTAACCTGCATGGCTAACAACATGACAGGGAAAGAAAGGTCAGGGGAGGGTCTGAACCACATGACCAGTGATATGAAAGGTCAGGGGCTCTAAACTGCAAGACCAGCAATATGCTAGCGGAGAAAATGTTACCCTGGTGGTGAGGTGCTTGCCTTCCCAGTTTTGCCCATTACAAGGCACCCAGGGCTTCCTGCCCTGGTGACCTTCTGCACCCGGCTCATGGCCCTTGCTCCCCTCAAGTCTAACTGTCTACCACAATAACAGATTTTTTTTTTTTAAACAGGAGATTTTTAAATCCAAGTTACCTAATGCCAATGTTGTTCTAGACTAAGGGATCCAGGTAAACAATACATAAGTACTGACAACAACATTAACACAAACATTTATTAAGCAAGCATGAGTGCCAGGCATTATGCTGTGGGCTCTGTGTGATTACCCATTGTAGCCTCACAGAACCAAGAAACAGATGCTATTATTAATCCCCATTTTATAGTTGAACCTGAGGTTTAAAGTTGATGTCACCTGCCCAAGGGTATACAAGCAAGTAGACAGTGGAAAACTGAAATTCATAACAGTGGGGGAAAAAATAATGACATTTGAGATTCAGATCCCCCTGCCTAACTCTAACCCCTGCACTCTCCAGCCTCTTCCTGTGGGTGATATCCCTTAAAACACAGCCCCATTTAAGTCACAGGGAGGAAACCTGACCCACACATCTCCCGAAGACTGAAATAAACCTACTCTTTCACTTGCTATTCCTACTTCCACAGTCCCCTGGACCTGTTTTAAGAATCAAATAGCTCTAGTTCAGCTGGATGAAACTTAATTGAATTCTGCCTGAAAATAAACACAAATCAACTAAATGGCTCCATTTAATTAAGTATCTGAATGGGGAAAAAGGAAAAAGCTTCTACAAGTAAAAAACAAAGAAAAAAGAAACTTGGTTACTCTTTCTAGCCTAAAGTGAATCATGAAGAGCAAAGTAGTCTATTGTTTTGAAAATAAAACCCCTAACTGAAAAAATTTAAATTTAAAAAGAATCACGTCAAGGGTTTTAAATCAAATTGAGTCTTTTCTCCTCACTGTTGTTTTCTAACAATTCCCTTGGGGATTTTGAAACCTAAACCATTTTCCTTCTGAAAACATTTCTCTCTGACACATAGCACGGAGCCTTGCCGTGCTGGGAGCCAGCATTTTCAAAGCCTGCAGTAAAGGAGCATAACAATTAGCAGCTACACAAAACTACCAATATCTGATAAGAAAGTGAAATAGAATTTAAGACTGCCAATATTTGTGGTGTCTCTAGTAAGTAACGTTAAAAAAGAAACAACCGGCCCCACAACAGAAAACTGACTTTTTAAAAAAATTTTAATTGAGGTGGGGGGCAGAATTTGTTGTTCCATTTATTTATACATTCGTTGATTTTTATACTCATATGTACGTACCCTGACCTGGGATCAAATGTGCAACCCTGGCATACGGGGATGGTGCTCTAACCAACTGAGCTACCAGCCAGGACCAATAATAAGCTGACTTCATTGCGACTTCAACCTCTCCCAGGAATGTGACTGTTAAGCAGTGAATCGTAAATTTCTTGATTAGCACTAGTGAGGTAATCTGCATGGTAAGACCCCTATGTTCTCTTTAGGCCCTAAATGATGTCCCGGGTGGAAATAATCCTTTTTTTCTTTCATGATAGCTGTCTTGCCCCACCCTTTCTGCTTATAAAAACCTTCCATGTCTTACAGTGTCTGAGTCCCTCTCTGCTTCCTACATGGAATGCTGCCCAGTTCATGGCTCAGTAAAGCCAATTAGATCTTCAAATTCACTCAACTAAATCTTTGTCCTTGAACAGTAATAAGTACTGATTTTGGCAAGTTAAGAAGAAAATTTAAAACCTAAGGAAGTATGTTTATGACATCTGAAAACTTATATATACAGTTGTTCTCCTTTATTGAGGACTCCTAGCATCTTTAGAAAATTAAACAAGTAAAGAGAAAATGTGGACCACCAGAATAAAAGGTTTTTGGCCAAAACCAAGGCTTTCCTGACAGAAAATTGCAAGATAAAATCCAACTACCCTGCTGTTCCTTGCTCACATGATCTGTGAGGCCCACCATTTTTAGTTTGTACATGTTTGTTTCCTAGGGAGAACATGGAGGGAAGAATTGATTTATAGAAATGTAGTGGTACACACTGAAAAAAATAAACAGCCAGATCTAAAGGCTACGTGGGGTCATTTTCCCTTACATTCATTTCAGACCTTCTACTACTTCCTCCTAGGCCCTGTGACAACCATCAAAGACAAGAAATAACTCCACACAACTTGGCTGTAAGAATGAGACGGAAAATCTCTGAGGTGGAGCAGAGGATGAAGAAGAACCTTCTCGTATCTGGGACTAAAAGCCACAAAAGTGGATGAACAGGCCATCTTAACAGCATATTGACAAACCTGTTGGGGATCCCTGCCCATCTGGCTTCCCAAATGAGGCTCATTCTCTTTCTTCAACCTTAGGCAAAGTAGAGGTCATTCTCTTCCAAGATCTCTCCTTTAAGGAAATCTACTGCTTGTGCTGTGTGGCCTTACTGAACGATTTGCTGTCCAATATGACTTCAATATAGGAAATGCAGTTGTTTTTTAATCCTCACCCAAGGATATGTTTATTGAATTTAGAGGGAGAGGAGGGAACGGACCCAGTGAGAGAGGGAGAGAAGGGCAGAGAAAGAGAGAGACACAGAAAAAGACACTGATTGGTTACCTCCCAGGGATCAAATCCCCAACCTACGTATGTGTTCTGACCAGTGATTGAACCTGCAACCTTTTGGTGTACCAGACAACATTCCAACCAACTGATCCAACTGCCAAAGGAAGAAATGCAGTTTTGAAGTAAAACGTGAAGATTGAAAATATGGAAGTCTTGAGAAATTTATACTCATTATTGGAGTACAGGGGAACCCTCCCCCAAAAAACCTGGAATTATCTTTTGGAGGGTGGGCCCCTTATAGTACAACCAGTCCATGTTTCTCTCTCTCATTGATGTTTCTCTTCCTCCCTCCCATTCCCCTCTCTAAAAATAAATAAAATCTTAAAAAAAAAAAAAAAAAGGTCTCCACAGGTGTACTGCATTAAATGGAGAGTACTTTGAAGATAACTGAAGTTTAAACATGTAAGAATAAATGCACAATTTTTTGTAAATAAATTCCATTTTATTGGCAGGGGCCCCATCGTACATGAATTTAACCCTTAGATTATAAATCTAGTGCAACTGAAAGTAAGTATTGGTATTCAATTAATGCCAAGTACTTAGAAGGATGTCCTGCATCCCATTTCCCCCAAAGATAAAGTGCTTTCTATTTTTTCCATGTATGGTAATTAGACTTTTAAGACCCAAAGTAAACAGGAATAACAAATACATGCTACTTTGAAGTTTTCCCAGTGTTTTTCTCTCATAATCTGTTTTTATCAACTGCCTACAAGTAAAAATAACAGTAATAACACTATTCTGCACTCAGTAATAGTGCTCACCCACCTCCTGCCCTTCCAGGGACAGTATGAGGACAACTGGAAGGTGGTCGGACAAGCAGCCTGAGCTCTTCTGGACTGCGCTCCCAGCACAAGGCCTTGCTGTGGTTAAATGACATGTTTCACCCAAGGATCTAAAAGTATCTAAGAGAGCCCAGTTCATTAACCCTTCAAAAAATTGCTGTGATGTAAACAGCTAAGCATTATTACCTCCATTTACAAGATAAGAAACAGAGACAGGCGAGGTTCACTAACACTGCGATATAAATTTAAGAGTTCCTAGGAGCAGGCCCAGGAGACAGGCCAGGAGAAGACCAAGTCCACAAGGCACTGTGTCTGTGCCTTACAATTCAAATAACAAATCTATACCAAAGAGTGTCAAGTGGAGAAGTAGTCCCATCTTAGGTCCATATGTAAGCAATGAGACAGTGAAGAAAGCATTCACTTGGTTTTGTGGCCAACAGTGAGAAGCAAATGATGTGAAACACTATAATCAAAGACCTTGGAAGATTCGAACTGAAAAACAACAAAACAAATAATGGTACATTTAGAAACATTCTTCATGAAATTGCCTTTTAGGTATAGGAGTCATAAGACTTCAGATAATAAACAAAAAAATATGGACACTGGGCTAAAAATATAACAAAATTGAAGAAATTCACAGCCAATCACTTCTTGGCTTTTTGGCTAAGATCAAGGAAGAATATTTACAATTCTTCATATGTAATATTATTAATCTCACTTAGAATTGGATCATGAATAAGTTTCTTTCCCCTACAAATATATTTTGTTTTAAAGTGTTATTTGTGTTTTGGCCAGTGTGGCTGAGTTGGTTGGGTGTCATTCTGCAAAGTGAAAGGTGTGGGTTTGACCCTCGGCTGGGGCACATGCCTAGGTTGTGGGTTTGGTCCCCGGTTGGGGTGTGTATGAGAAGCAGCTGATCGATGTTTCTCTCCTTCTTTTTTTCCCTTCCTTCCCCTCTCTCAAAAAATAATATAAATAAAACTATATTTAAAAAAAGTTTTTATTAAGGCCCTGGCTGGTAGCACAGTGGATAAGGTGCCGGCCTGCGAACTCAAAGGTCACTGGTTCAATTCCCCAGCCAGGGCACATAACCAGGTTGCAAGCCAGGTCTCCAGCCAGGTCTGTGGCTGGAGGCAGGTGAAAGGCAACCATACATTGATGTCTCTCTCCCTCTCTACCTCTCTCCCTTCCTCTCTCCCTGGAAATAATAAATAAAATCTTAAAAAAAAAAAAAGTTTTTATTAAAATTCCCCAAACCTAAAACAATTCTCAATGTCTGCCAAGGTACCATGCAATTCAAACTGTCAAGGCTTTCATAACTTGCATTCTACCTCTGACTACCTGCAAGATCATTTCTGAAGAGACAAACGTGGGAGATGTGAAGAGACAAGAAGGACAGTGGAGATCCAATACACTCAAGAGTCAAAAAAAACCCTTCCATCTACTTTTAAAATATTCACCTAGGCTGTACTCCAATGAATTGTTTCTAAATATCATCACAAAAGAATACAACTGAACCCATCCTCACTAAGGAAAGTCATGTTCCTCTATATGCACAAAACACAGCGGTCTCACCTGGAAACAAAAGATAGAAACTTCTTTTCTATTGAACAGAGAGGTCAAAATGATTTAGGGCAAACTAGACTTTAAAGCTTTCCTATCAACAATCACATAGCCACTCTTTCCTCCAATTTCCCCAATTTTAATCATGGACCACAATTCACAAGGATGTTCTGTAGTTACAGAAAGATACATTATAAGATGGAATGCTGAATTCTGATGATTGTCATTCACAGACTATAAGCACCAATGCATCATTACAGCAACCAAAAAGCAGAGTTTCCTTAAAAGAAAAACGGTTTAGTAGGAACTCTGACAGCTTACGGTCTCTGTGTAGCCATGATCTGATTTCACAGTGCTATAATATTTTTGAAGAGTGGCGCACAGAAACGTGCACTTCAGGATCAATAAAGGCTGGAACAAGAACATCTACTTCAAAATATATGAAGACTAGAATAAAAACATCTACTCCAGGATAAAAAAAAATGTGGTTGGCAGGTACTTATAATCCCATCAGCCCCAACTCTGCCCAAAATGCCACTTTTAATCTGAGACCTCAAACTGCAGTAATCAGTGGTGACACAGCCAATAAAAAGAGGATGTAATGTACTTCCAGAAGGCCTAAAACACCTGAGATCCAGGAAGCAAGGTTAAAAGCCAGTCTTTGGGAGCAGTAGTTCTTAACATCATCAGTTGCCACCATAAGGAAAACAAGCCAGGAGGTTGTAAATTGATGGCACAGTTGTGATTTTTCAACCCATCACCATGTCACTCCTGCTTTGTACATCTCCAAAGAATACCAAATAGCTTGCATGCCACCAGGGCACCAGTCCCATCTCCACTGACTGAAATGGCTTATGAAAGTCATCAAGCTCTGTGCCCAGAATTGGGCAGTGATCATGAACTTCCTTCCTTCATTTTGCTCTCCCAAGCAACCTGTCTTGGCTGCAGTGAGCATGGGGAGTGTTACTGGCCTTGCACCTGGTGTAAGGAGGAGCCAGGCAGAAGAAGCAGGACCAACAGAGCCAGGGGATGAAGGCTTTAAAACTTCCTTCAAATAATCACTCAGGGTTGCACTTTTGGCCTGAGCTGCACTGCTGATGTAAGGATTATCAAGTTTAAGACTCTGCTGGTAACGCCAAATGACCTATTAGAGAGTGAATTAAAACTGCTATTTACAAACAGGATGCCAGGCAGTTCTGCTGAGCACTTCAATACTCAAAATACCAAGGGACTTCCCCTCCCTGCAGAGCTTTTCCATTTTAAAAACTAGTAAGAAAAATTGTGGGGCGGAGGTAGGAGGAAGGGGGAGAGATGAGGCTATGCTGACACAGCTGAAGAACCTACACCTAACCTCAACACACGCAAGCACGCGCTGCCAGGTTCCACAGCAGCATGGAGAATTAGCAGCGGAGATGGGCTGCGCCAGGAGTTCAGTTTGCTGTAAAATTTCCAGAAAAAGCTTTGCCTCATGCCAGAAATATCAGTGCTTTACCAGGTCAAAAGTGCCCCTGGTGGCTGCTAGCTAACAAAGACTTCAATGCCCTAAGCCAATGACCCACCAGCCCTAATGGCAGGCACCCTTTAGGAGCTAATCCAGGTAATGTTTCTGTGGATCAATTCTTTCCTTCAGAAGAATGCCTCTTAATGCTCAGTCAAGTATGTTGCCACTCCTATTTTTGGTTTGGTCATCTTCCCTCAGGTATTACTCATAATTGTTCCTCAAATAACTGCAACAGAAGATAAGTGCTTGATGTGTGCACTGTATACTAGAAAAAAGTGCAAGTCAGCAGAAAGGAACCCGGGAAGGGGAGCACTGGGACAACAGCAGAGATGATTTCTCCTTGGCCTAGGGGTCGCTAGGCAAGTGGCTTTAGGGACACTGGGCACAAAGGGGCTGACTATTCTACCAAGCAACAAATTCAGAAAAAGAACAAAGTGAGAGAGGAGAGCAGAAAACAAGGTTGTCAGGCTCAGCCCAAATCTGTACTCCAACTTTTCCAAGAGAACAGCATCTAGACATCAAAGAGCAAATCAATGCCCCTCGGCAACATCAAGCAATAGCAAGAGTATATACACATATAAATAACAACTGTTGAAATAATACCTGGGTGTGTAATGGTTTCTTAAAAGATGGGAGAGGCTGCCACATGTTATCTTGGATTTTCAACTTTGTTATTAAACAAGACATGAAATACTTTATCCTCTGTCAGGACTAAAGGGAACCTGCCTTTAATAGCACCAACAGAGCATTATACATTATAACATATACTACCTGTCTTTAATTTAGTTAAGATGGACTCCTTTCCCCCTGCAAAGGTGTGCGCTAAAGTCAAATAAGCCAAAGGCCTTGGAAGAGAGACGGGTTATCCCCAAACATACATTAGGAGCTACAAGACCTCTACAATTTAAGAAACTGGTAGCAATGTTTCAACCTAAAACTGAGAGAGTAAACTTGAATTGGAGTCCTGGTTGACATATATCCTGTTTTTTCACAGTAATAATATTGACATTTGAGCATTAATTCTAAAATTGTGTCATAGTTAGGATATGGAGAAAAGGATAGCTTTTCTTAAGAAGACATCACCGTTTTGTGGCACATGGGTTCCACTCTTGTTTCTTTTATCTCTTTCCACCAATGTCTGCTAGTGTCTCAAATAACATTTAGACATTGTCAGCACCAAGCTGCCCAATCTAACATGATTTTATTTGATCTGGTCTTTAAACAAGCTGCTTCAAAGATGACAGTGAGCTGTCACAACCTTTGGGTACAGATTTATATTTTATTGCTGGTTAGTTTACGCAATAGCTAAAAACACATGATGGAGTATATACATACAATGGAATATTATTCAGCCTTTAAAATGAATGAAATCCTGGTACATACTTCATGCTACAACATAAATGAAACTTATAGACATGTAACTAAAATAAGCCAGAAACAAAAGGACATATATCATTATGATTCCACTTATATGAGATATCTAAAGTAGTAAAATTCATAGAGACAGAAAGCAGAATGGTGGTGGCCAAGGGCTGAACAGAGGGGGGAAAATGAGGAATTATTGTTTAGGGTATAGAATTTCAATTTGGGACGATGAAAAAGTTCTGGAGATGGCTAACGGCGATGGTTGCACAAAATGAATGTACTTAAAGCCACTGAATTGTACATTTAAAAATGGTTAAGCCTTGGCTGGTGTGGCTCAGTGAATTGTGCCAGCCTGCGAATGAACGGGTTGCTGGTTCGATTCCCAGTTGGAGCAAATGTCTGGGTCGCAGACTAGGTCCCTGGCTAGGGTGCATGAGAGGCAACCACACACTGATGTTTCTCTTCCTTTATCCCTCCCCTCCCCTTTCTCTAAAAATACATATTTTTAAAAGTAAAAATTAAAATGTTAAAATCATAAATCTTATGTATATTTTACAACTTAGATATAATAAATGCAAAGTTAACCATAACTCAACTTACTTAATTTGTGAACTACACCCAAAATGATATGACTGGACCCCCCAGAAGTGAATACATAAAAGAGATTAATATTTCCCACAATAAGAACAGACACCCTCAAAGAGTTTACAGGAATGATATAAAAATAATTAAAGACAACTAAATATATATTCTCCCTCTTTCAAACACACCAAGATTCTAGCTTGGTGTTTAGTACGTATTCAATAAAATATTTATTTTTCAGCCTGATAAAAACCAAAAATAATTTTAAGAAAGGTCATTTTAATCTCTTTAATTTTTTTCTACTCTCATTGTCTTTGCCAAACCATGGCCTGTTACTTGTTACTGTGTAGTTTAGACCCTTCAAATCCATCTTTCCTTACTTGAGCCAACACACAACACTTAGAAGTATTCCAGGACCACTGCAAAGATGAATAACCAACAAACACAAATTCAAAAGAGAGTGAAGGGAGTAAAACACATAGTGTATGAACAGACAGCAACATACCAGAAAAGATGAATCTTTTAGAACAGATGCTGGCTTGGTCAAAAATCAGCCAACTGTTCATTTTCCAGTTTCACTTTAACAATGGTTTCCCCTTACCTATAGCCATATCTTTGGTTGCCCTTATTTGTGTTTTTAACACTTTACTTTCCAAACTAAGTGACACATAAATTCTAAGAAATAGTTTTTGGGTTTTCTTTCTTTTTTTCCTTTTTTCCCCTCACCCAAGAACATACGCGTTGATTTTTAGAGGGAAAGCCAGAATCATCAATCAGGCTGCCTCTAGTACACGCCCCAGTCAGGGATGGACCCACAACCCAGGTATGTGCAGTGACTGGGAATCAACACTTTGGTTTACGGAAAGATGCCACAACCAACTGAGCCACACTCACCAGTTTTGAGGAAAAGTTTTGGTGATAAGGGATTTGAATCTTCCTTCACCACCACCCTAACCTAATAGCCTAAAATAAGAACATACAAAACCAAACTGAAGTGTTTCAATCTGCTATTTTTAAAAAATATATCTGATGTGCTAAAAAACATGTCAGAAATCTTTCAGCTCTTTTAACATAGAGTATGTTGTTTCTACCAAAATACTAATAATATATTAGCAAAATATGAAAAGTCCCTAATAATTTCCTAAAAATATTTTCATGAATTTTGTTTTTAATTATTAAGAATAGAGGCAGAGACCCTGGCTGGTAGCTCAGTGGATCGGTGCTGGCCTGCCAATCCAAAGGTCACTGGTTTGATTCTCAGCCAGGGCACATAACCAGGTTGCAAGCCAGGTCTCCAGCCAGGTCTGCAGCTGGAGGCCGGTGAAAGGCAACCACACATTGATGTCTCTCTCCCTCTCTCCTTTCCCTTCTCTCTCAAAATAATAAATAAAATATTTTTAAAAACAGTAAGAAAAAAGTTAATTAAATCTTTAAAACAATTTTTATTAATATATTCTAAAATAAGGCGTGAATGAAACAGCAAAAGAAATTGTTGTTCATGTTGAAAGTTACTTAGTGCATACCACGGAGAAGCACATATGAGTTTTGGATGTATTTTCAAATAAAAGAAAGTTGAACTTAAATTAAAGCTCATTGTATCTATTTATATCAGCTGAATTTGCTACATAAACTAGTAAAACTGCAATCAAATTTAAATGACTAAACCTTACTTATTAATAGAAGTTTGTAAATATGAGCTCTAGGTAAATTTAATTTGGATATTTCTTTTTCTTGGATTTAGAAAATTCATTTAGACTGAAGTGCCGGTCAGGATGATGGCACAGGGAAACATGGGTCACCTCTTTGCACAACCACATCAAAATTACAACTAAAATATAGAATAAACATCACTTAGAACCATCAGAAATCAAGTTGAATGGAAGTCTGGCAACTATGCAATTAAAGAAACCACATCCATCCAGACTGGTAGGAGGGGCAGAGCCCCAGAATGGGCCAGTCCCACATCCACATGTGAAAATTTGGGAAGGGTATCTAGGAAGTAAGGAGTCCTAGCCTCGTACCAGGCCCCCAAACCAAGGTTCCAGGGCCAGGAAGATAAGTCCCCATAACTTCTGGATGCAAAAACCGCCAGAGACTGAGCACTTCCTCTTAACCCACATACAAACTTACTCAGGTTCACTCCCTCTGAGTTCCTAATAGCAGCTTGAAAGGCACTGGTGGCATATAGACAGACCTGTGGCTGTTATCAAGATGAGAACTGGGGGACAGTTTTCTCCCAGGCAGAAAGGCAGGCAAAGCCACAGAGTCAACAGGGGTGCCATATCTGAGACCCCATCACCTGGCTAACACTCTTTGTCCTGCTCTGGAGATCCCCTGAGGTTCCATCCCACCCAAACTACAGCTGTTAGCAAGCAACAGTTGGCCTCAGTGCGCCCCCAGCCTCTCGTATCTCTTGCTAAGTGGCCCCACACATGACACTAGCAGCAGCCACCCTAGATTCACTGCTTGGCTTCGCCTGGGACTCTCCAAGCCCAACACAAGTGGCAACCATCTCAGATTGCTTTATAGCCCAGGCAGGATGGCCTTAGGCAAAACACAGGTGGGGGCTGACCTTAGCCTGCACCACCTGGAAACCATAGGGCCAGCACACCCAATGAACAAGCTATAGGCCACGTTGGGCCACCACTACTCTGCCCCTACACAGCTGATCATCCACAAACAGCAAAGGATGATGGTCAATGGTCACAGCCAATCCTTACAACTGACTGGTCTGGGTAAATCCTTCCCACTGACCTACCAACATCAATCAGGACTCAACTACAAGAGAAGGGTGTACTCAGCCCACATGAAAGGTGCACCTCAAGCACCCAGCTTGGGTGATAAGGGAGGTTATCAGGACTGGAACCTACAGGACACCTACTGCATTAGGCCACATTACCAAGAGAGTCATAGCAGCTCTACCTAATACATAGAAATAAACACAGGGAGGTTGCTGAAATAAAGCAACAAAGAAACATGGCCCAAATGAATGCCGAATAAAGCAACAAAGAAACATGGCCCAAATGAAAGGACAGGTCAAAACTCCAGAAAAAGAGCTAAATAAAATGGAGATAAGCCATCTACAAGATGCAGAATTCAAAACACTGGTTAGAAGGACGCTCAAGGAACTTAGTGAGGACCTAAGCAGCACAAAAAAGATCCACTCAGAAATGAAGGATTCACTAATCAAAATAAAGAACAATTTACAGGGAAACAGCAGTAGAGTGGATGATGGTGAGAATCAAATCAATAATTTGGAACATATGCAAGCATAAAACAACCAATCAGAACAAGAAGAAAAAAGAATCCACAGCAATGAGAATAGTATAAACAGCCTCTGGGACAACTTCAAGAGGTCCAACATTCTTATCACAGGGGTGTCAAAAGGAGAAGAAAAATTACAAGAAATTGGAAATCTATTTGAAAAAGGATGAAAACTTCTTTAATTTGGTGAAGGAAATAGACATGCAAATCCAGGAAGCAAAGAGAATCCTAAACAAGATGGATGCAAAGAGACTCAATCTAAGACACATGATAATTAAAGTGCCAAAGGTTAACGATAAAGAGATAATCTTAAAAGCAGCAAGAGAAAAGCAGTTAGTTACCTACAAGGGAGTTCCCGTAAGACTGTCAGCTGATTTTTCAAAAGAAATTTTACAGGCTAGAAGAGATTGGCAAGAAATAGTCCAAGTCATTAAAAGCAGGGTCCCACAGCCAAGATTGCTCTACATGGAAAGCTATCATTTAGAATCAAAGTTCTTTATCTAAAGACAAGAAAAAAAATAAAGGAGTTCATCATCACCAGACCATTATTATATGAAATGTTAAAGGGACTTTAGAAAAAGATCAAAACAATGAAAAATAAAATGGTAATAAATACAAATCTATCAACAACTGAATCTAAAAAAACAAACTACGAAAACAAGAAGAGAGACAGAACCATGGATACAGAGAGCATTTTGATAGTTGCCAGATGGGAGGGGGGCATCGGGAAATGGGTGAAGAAGCCAGGGGATTAAGAAGTATAAATAGGTAGTTACAGAACAGCCATGGGCATTGAAAGTACAGTATATGAAATGGAGTAGCCAAAGAACAAAGAACTTGTATGCATGACCCATGGACATGAACAATGGTGTGGGGATTGCCTGAGTGAGTGGGGGTGGTTGATGAATGGTGACAAAGGAGGAAAAACTGCCACAACTACATAGGCATAATCAATAAAATATAACTTAAAAAAAAGAAAAAATAAAACATTTTCTAGAAGAAGATTCAAATCAGGAAAATGAAGTAGGATTGACTTGTTAATTCTATAGGACATAATTAGTATATTTTGAGGATTTATTAAATATGAGCATCATATCAAATCACAAAGCAAGATGAAAATTAAACTAAACTCTAACCATTAAAGCAGGGGTCAGGAAACTTTTTCCACAAAGGGCCAAGTGGCCATATGATCTGCATTACAACTACTCAACTCCAGCACTGTAGTGCAAAACCAGTCAGACAGTATGTAGACAAATGAGGGTAGCTGTGTTCCAATAAAATTTTATACATGGACCCTGACATTGAAATTTCATATAATTTTTACATGTCATGAAATATTATTCACCTTTTAATTTTTTTCAACCTTTAAAAATATATAAAAATCAGCCCTGACTAGTGTGGCTCAGTGTGTTGGTTGTCATCCCCCATGCTGAAAGGACACTGGTTTGATTCCCAGTCAAGGCACATGTCTGGGTAGCAGGCCAGGTCCCCAGTTGGGGGCATATGAGAGGCAACCAATCGGTGTTTTTCTCTCTCATGGATGTTTCTCTCCCTTCTCTCCCTCCCTTCCTCTCTCTCTAAAAATAAATAAGTCTTTTAAATGTGTGTATGTATGTATGCATGTGTGTATGCATATACGTACATATATATATATATATATATATATATGTGTACGTGTGTGTGTGTGTGTGTGTGTCATCATTCACAGTTTGAGGGCCACACACAAAATGGTGGTAGGCTGTATTTCACCCTTAGACCATAGTCTGCCAGCCCATGTTCTAAGAGTTTACCTCAAGCACAGTGCAAAAAGTACCTCCTTTGACAAATTTTCCTTCTCTTCCAAAATGTAATTTCTTTGGGAAACAGTTTAAGTCATGAAAAAAAGAGTCTTCAGTGCTTGCCCATGCAAGGCACATTTCTAAGTACTGAGGGTACATAACAGGTTTCTGCAAAAGAGGGGTAATACCTATAGTGGACTTTAAAGAATGATTAGTATTTGGAAAGAAAAAGATGACAATATGAGAAAAAGAGACAAAAACAAAATCCTAGGGAGTGGCCACATATGGCAGTGAATTTTTAAAAAGTAGATCCAGAGGCAGGAGAAACTCCAAGAGAGACAACTGTCACTGAAGCCAAGAGAAGAAGTATTTGATAGAGAAAAGGGTTTAATGCTCTCAATGTGGTTACTACGAAAAGCAGGGAAAAGTACCAAACAGGCACTACCAGTGACTTTTTACAGTGCTGTTTCAGTCCAGTGATGGAGGCAAGAGATAGGTTTCAGGGAACTTAATATGGAATACTTTATAAAGATAATGGTAGGAACAATGACTTTATAGAGAAACGAACTCTCGGGTTTTTAAAAAGATTTTATTTATTATTTTTAGAGGGGAAGGAAGAGAGGCAGAGAGAGAGAGAAACTTCAATGTATGGTTTCCTTTAATCTGCCTCCAACTACGGACCTGGCTGGAGACCTGGTTTGCAACCTGGTTATGTGCCCTGGCTGGGAATTGAACCAGTGACCTTTGGGTTTGCAGGCCAGCACCTATCCACTGAGCCACCAGCTAGGGCTGGACTCTTGGTTCTTTAAAACAAAAATTCTTTAAGTATAATTTATTGATTATGCTGTTATAGTTGTCTCTATTTCTTTTCCCTTTGCTCCCCTCCAACCAGTATCCCCCTTCCCTCCAGCAATCCCACCCAACACTTCAGTTCATGTCCATGGGTTACGCATGTAAGTTCTTTGGCTTCACCCTTTCCTGTATTATTTTTAACTTCCTCCTGTCTATTTTGTACCCACCAAATCCCTTAATCCCTGCACCACTTCCCCATTTCTCCCCCTTTCCCCTCCCAGCTGATAACCCTCCCAATGATCCCCATATCTATGATTCTGTTCCTATTCTGGTTGTTTGTTTTGTTTTTCTTTTTCACATTCTGTTGTTGATATAGTATGTTGTCATTTTAATGTTCATAGTTTTGATGTCCTTTTTATTAAGTAAGTCCCTTTAACATTTCATGTAATAATGACTTGGTGATGATGAACTCCTTTAGCTTTACTTTGTCTGGGAAGTACTTTATCTGCTCTTCCATTCTAAATGATAGCTTTGCTGGATAGTCATTTTGGTTGTAGGTCCTTGCTCTTCATCATGTTGAATACTTCTTTCCTGCAAAGTTTCTTTTGAGAAATCAGCATCTGGCAGCTTTATGGGAACCCCTTTGCAGATAACTCTCTTCCTTTCTGTTGCTGCTTTTAAGATGCTCTCATCTTTAACCTTTGGCATTTTAATTATGATCTTGGTGTAGTCCTCTTTTGAGTCTAGTTTGTTTGGATTCCCTGTGATTCCTGGACTTAAATATATCCTTTGCCAAATTTTGGGGAGTTTTCCTTCATTAATTTTTCACACAAGTTTTCAATTTCTTGGTCTTTCTCTTCTTCTGGCACCCCTATGACTCAAATGTTGGCATCTTTAAAGTTGTCCCAGAGATCCCTAAGCCCCTCCTCATTTCTTTCAGTTCTTGTTAATTCATTCTGTACTGGTTGACTGTTAATTTCTTCTATATGTTCCAAATCATTGATTTGAACCCTGGTTTTCTTTCCTTCACCACTGGTTTCTTGTGGATTTTACTTTGTTTCACTTAGCATAGCTATCACTTTTTCGCTTATGCGTTTGCTGTACTCAAGCACATCTGTCAAGTCTGTGAGCATCTTTATCACCAGTGTATTGAACTCTGTGTCTGTTAGGTGGGCTATCTTATCATCTAGTTTTCCCACTTGAACCTTGATCTGTTACCTCTTTTGGGCCATACTCCTCTGTCTCTTCAACTTGGCAGGCTCCTGTGTTTGCCTGTTTTAGGTAGAGCTGTCACACCTGTTATGTTGTAAGCGGCAGAGCTTTAGGTATTTGTCAGTGCGGGGTGACCTGTTTCACCACATGGTGGTGCTGTATGTGGGGGAGGGATCTGAGAGGGAACAATGCTGCTTGCTCAGCCCTTGCCTCTTTTCCAGGCACTTCACCTACTTTCCACATAGGACTGGCATCCCTCTAGCTGTTGACTTGGCCATAGTTCCCAGGACGGGTGGGTCTACAGATGTTCTAGGACCATGGGTGCTCTCTAAACAAACTCTGCTGAGAGACCTGCAGTTTCTTCCTCCATGACTGTCACACTACCAGACCAAATCCTCTCTGTTCCAGCTCCACCCCTCCTACTTGTCTGAACGAGTATTTCTTCTTTATATCTTTGTTTGTTAGACTTCCACGCAGTTCAATTTTCTGGATTGTCTCCAGTTTTGAGGTAGTTGTATTCCCTCTCAGTTGTGGAGGGAGATGTAGCATGTCTGTCTATATCTCCAAGTACGTAGGTAGACATGCTATATCTCCATTTTGGCCAGAGGTCCCCCTCAAAAAAACTATTCTAATGAAATATGCATCTATCTTTTTAGTAGCTTATTCTAATATTAGACATCTAACACAGCTAAGCCTTTATCAGACTTATCTGGAACGTGTTTGTTAAAAAAAATACATGCACACAGAACAAATAGTTGGTGTCCTATTCCCTTCCTAAGTATGTCTATCTTTCCTTCTTTTTAAAATTTTTTATTTTGACATAGTTTCAGACGAGATCAGGCATGTTCAGGGTGGTATGGCCGTAGACTATTTTGACATCGTTTCAAACTTACAGAAAAGTTACAAGAATAGTAAAAAAAAATTCTGAATACATTTATCCTTTTTTTTTTTTTTTAAAGATTTTATTATTTTTAGAGAGAGGGGAAGGGAGAGAGACAGAGAGGAAGAGAAACATCAATGTATGGTTGCCTTTCACCTGCCTCCACATTTATCCTTTTTTAAACATCCTACTTTAAGAAAATAATTCTTTAATGATTTTCAGACTTTAATTTCTTTGGTTTTGTTCTTTGTAATACGCATTCTGCCAACAAGTAACTTGGTCAATTCAGTCATAAATTGTAGTAAGGAAAAGTATGATATAAAGTCACTTAATAGAACTCACATTCAGAATTCATTTGGCTTCCTTAATCTGTAGATTAGTGT
Organism: Noctilio leporinus; assembly: GCA_004026585.1. Taxonomy (NCBI): domain Eukaryota; kingdom Metazoa; phylum Chordata; class Mammalia; order Chiroptera; family Noctilionidae; genus Noctilio; species Noctilio leporinus. The sequence continues at coordinate 118,644 of PVIW01003907.1, forward strand.
CTTTCATCAGCTCTGCTCCATTCTCTGTATTCACTCCTTCTGGGACACCAATTGAATATATTTTAGATCTCTATCTATCCTTTACGTCTCTTATTCTCTCTGTAATTTTTATTCTCTCTATACATGCCATATTCTGAGTAACTTCCTTTGACCCAACTTCCAGTTCACTATTCCCCTCTTCAGCTATGTCTGATTTATTGTTCAACACATCCATTAAGCTCTTACTTCATTTATAGCATTTTACTGTTCTAACATTTCAATTTGATTTTTCTTCAAAACTGCTACACCACTATTCTGATAGTTTCCAATAAAAAATTTAAGTTTAGCTTTATTTCTTTGAACATAATAAACCAGTCATTTTTAGCCTAAGCTTGATAACTCTCAGGTCTTTATGAGTTTGAGATGTTTCCCTACTTACGGGGAGTAGTTTCCACATATGCCTAATTATCTTTGACTGCATACTGGACATTAGGTGGAAGGTTCCTTGGAAGAATATTTCTAGACAAAGGGTGATGAAACTTTGAAAAAGGAGTTTTCTTTGCGACTGCCCCATACCTGCTACAACCAGTCCAGAGATTGCTTCATTCAAGTTTAGAACCCCAAGGTCTACTCTCTACTTTTAGAACCCTAATAGTTAACTTTTACAATATCTGAGGATCATCTTTGTATATTTTCTATCTTTCCACCTCTGCCAGAGATTTCCTTAACTATATCTTCCTTAATTGAATTGCATGTATTTGTTAGTGTATATATGTAATTTCCACAGGCTCTCTTATTCTCTAATTGACCTTTTTCATAACTTTTGATTTTTATTTTCCAAGTGAAATTCTTCAGAAAGTTGTACATTTGCTCCTCTAACAAGCTATATACTTCACATGGTTGTCAAGAATAATATGACTTTTCAATGCTATAGATAAATGCTATTACAAAATATTAGTATGGCCAAGTGAACTGAATTTAATAAGTGTCAACCATGCATAAGAACAAACAGCTTAGAAAGAAAGTGACACCTGCTTAGTGATTTTACTTACATAAAATTAAATTTTTAAGTTATAGAAATATCAAGTAGTAAAAATGACACCACAGCTATGGTGGTAATGAGAGATTGTAGCTTTAGGCTACAATCCATTTGCTGTTATTTATCCTGATACAATACTACAATAAAACATTTGGTGATAAGGCTCTCAAGAACAAGCTTTCTGAAAAAGTTGAGTTTTGAAAAAATATTCTAAGGAACTATGCGACTAAGAAGCAATTTTCAGCAACAGTACATAACTGGCTATTGAACTGTGTACTAAAAAACACAATGTTTTCTTCCTTAGAAATATTATACAGTCCTTTCTAAAACACTAGTCTCCCTTTGTAGATACTAATCTTTTCTTTAAAAAAGAAAAGAACAAAAACAAAAACAAAAAATAACAAAATACTCTTTTCAATACTTTTCTAATACTTCAAAACAAAAGATTTCTTCAAATCAAGTCTCTTCTCAGAGATTACTTTTAAGAAATTAATTGTGCCTTTGTTACTGTTGGACAAACAGACTAAAGAATTGGTCAGGGGGCAACATGACCTTGGTAGTAGTTACACTGTTTACAGTATGATTATTTAACAGTATATACATGTTTTATGTACTTTTATATATCACAAAAAAAGAATAGTATGTATTTTTAATAGCTTCCTTTACAAAAACTTCTCTAAGTAAAGCAGACTAAAGATCTAATTTAAATTTATTCATTCCATCTTTCCTTTTAAAGACTTTAAGGGGCAAAGATGAAATAAAAGCAAAAATAAATGAAATACTTGCCTTACTCTTATTTATGTTTCAAGAAAACTTCAATGTGGCTAGATAGACTTAAAGTATATTTCCAAGTAAAACATTAAATAAAATTTATAATTTAATACTGCAAATTCTCTTTTTCTTAATTTAAAGACTGTTATATATATAGTGGAAAAGGCACAAATTCATTTCCTTTTTATTCAGCTTATATTTTCCCAGGACTTTTAAGCGTCTAAAGAAATAGCACTTTCATGGTGTCCTCTGATTTTGGACATATAGTACTTTCTATTCCTTCCTAAATATGTCACCATGCCATTATTTGTACCAAAATACCTCCTCTGGTGAATACAACATAGGGCTCTGATGTTTCTCCATTCTGCAGTTAGAATTATGCTTTTGAACAGCTAATATCATATCCCTGTACAATCTGCTGAGAGTATACTCTTGGAAAACTGATTCTACTGCTTAAGGCCATTTCCTAAGTGCCCCGCAAAGATTGCCATTAAGACCATTTTTCTCTCCAGAAGCTAGCAGTTAATGACCATTGTACTTCTAGCTAGCAAGGGGACAGTTATTTCCTGGCAGTGTGTCTTTAGATCAGCATAATTTTATCACTGTCTATGGATAAACAAAATAGTATTTTAGTTTGTATCTTTTAGGTTAGAAACAGAGATGCTCTATGGGGGGGGACTATGCAATTATTTTGACTTAATTCTCTTTTACGCAAACATCCTCCTTTTAGACTTATCTGTCCGTCTTCTATAAAGGGAAAACCACCCTAACTAAATATGTTTTTTCCTTTTCTGGTTTGAAAAATACAGGAGAAGGATTCTTTAGTGTTCAGTTCTTTCAAAGTCCTTCCTAGGGTAAGAAAAGTCTCATTCTAACTAGAAATAACCAGATACTAGGTTATTATACCTGCAACAACTCTCAAAAAAGCTGTACAAAAGAAAACATGGCTTCTACTTCCAAGTCATTAGAGCTTTTTAAGTTTTTTTCTTAACTGATGAACCCAGAACACAAAATATTACATCGAGCCAAAAGGACCAATTCTTTTCATGGAGGAGAATTTCAATTGGTTGTTACTTATTAAATTCTTACAGCAATTACTTGCTTTTTTGTTTTGTTTCTCTTTGAACAGTAGGTGAAGTTGATTCTTTTCTAAGGTTGCTTCCCACCACCAGCATTCCTGACTCTTGACCTATGTAGCTGTTAATATGCTGTACACATATTAACTGCAGTAGTTAACTGCAACTGAATTCAACCTTAACCAATGCAGTTAACCTTTCTGTTTACTCCAAGTCAGTTCCTAGTGAAATTGATTTTTTCCTCGTTCTAAACATAATAATTATATCTGGTATAAAAACTATATATATAATACATTGGTTTTTGGAATTTTTCCCCCAAGAGTTTCAGAAGCATGGATTCTCATGTTTCACTTGAGAAAGACATGTCCATTCATGATAATTACAAATATAGTTATTACTCATGTATTTGGGGGGTAATTACTGGAGGCCATATGTCAACTTTATTCTCAAAAGAAAATTAATTCTTTTGTTAAACATGGGTGAGTGGTTATCTTTATATGTTCTGAAGTAAAATATTGGAAACTGTCCCAAAAGGTGCTTTATTATGATCTGTATTCAAAGGTATCCCTCCATACTAATTTTGTAATTGCCTAATAACCATCTGCACCCCTCCAAAGATAGGAAGCCCCTGGAAGGTAGGGATTACATCATAATGACTATTTTATTCACAGAGTATATGGTTTGTCAGATGGTCCACAGTATTTCTGTTGTTAGTTAAAATCAGTTCAAAAGTCCAATTCTTAAATTAGCCAGTTTTAGACTAACTGGCACGCCAATTGCCCTAACATTTAAAAGGAACAAGTTTTTATCAGTCAGCATCACAGTTCAAATAGATACACCTAATTTCAAATACCTAATGATCTCTACCTAAACAGAGTATTTTTATGGGAGGCAGAAAAAACAATATCAATTTGTGAGTTTTAAATTTTTGTTCTGATTCAGACTCTACTACTAACTAGTGATAAACTTGGGCAAATCACTTCAACCATGTTGGATCTTATGTCCTTAGAGATTAAAGTGCATTAATTGATTAAATAATGATCTCCCAAGTACCCAAGCAGGGCTCAGTTCTTTCTTTCTTTCTTTCTTTCTTTCTTTTTTTAAAGATTTTATTTATTATTTTTAGAGTGGGGAAGAGAAAGAGGCAGAAAGGGAGAGAGAGATCAATGTATGGTTGCCTTTTGCCTGCCTCCAGCTATGGACCTGGCTGGAGACCTGGCTTGCAACCTGGTTATACGCCCTGGCTGGGAATCGAACCAGCAACCTTTGGGTTCACAGGCTGGCACCTTATCCACTGTGCCAACAGCCAGGGCTACGGTTCAGTTCTAAACCTCTAATTAGGCATGAATCAGTAAGGGTACTACTGCTATAGACACAGGTATAGCAAGACCTTGTCAACAAACACTAGAGGGAGCTACACCCATGTCATGGGGTGGTTAGGCAGATTTTAAGGCAAAGCATCTTGAAATGGAAAACTGACAACAAAATGAGAGAAATTAAATATCAAGTGTGAGACCCATAATGTTCATCCAGCCACCCCACACACAGGCTCTGTGCTGGTACCTCCCTTTTACAGATCAACACACCTGAGTTTTATTTCTACTTGCAAAAGAACCAAGGTCATTTGGATCATTTCTACAGATTTCTGTTCCCACTCAGTCTATTTTCTTTCTTCATCAATTAACAACAAAAAAACTAATTATCTTACTGAAAAAGCCCAAAGAAAATGAGATGGAGGAAGAGAAACATGCATATCACACGCATTTAAAAAGAGGAAAGATATAAGGAAAAGGACTCAGCATAGCTCTAATGTGGGAGCGGGAACGTCTGCCTAAGTGAATGCTACCACTGCCACGTTGGGCTCTGCAGCTGCTGGAGAGTGATGTCATTGAGTAGAGGCAATAGGGTTACATCAGGCATTTGGCAGGAAAACTGTCAAGTGACAAGATAAGGGAATAGAGAACAGGGTATGGAAAGAAAAAGAAAAGTATTTCTAAAGCTAAAGCTTATTTTTAAGTTATTTGTATGCATTCCCTCTCCCTCTTCCTCTCTCCCCCAGCTCCAAAAAACACCCATGGCCTTGCAAATGTATGGCCTGAACTATTATAGAACAAGTGAAATGCAGAATCAAAAACCTCTCCATTGGTATCAACATATGTTTCTCTTTGCCCAGAAATACAATGGCATGTTAACCTGATAGATAGGGCATAAACTGTGGATATTACAGAATGTGGTCTGTGGGAGAAAGATAAATGCAATCCTGAAGAACCCCTTTTCTTTATATTTCATGGATTAATTTAACACGGAGAAAGCAAAGCCTCAACAGTCAGAACTGGATTACCCACCTTTAAGGACATGAGCTATTCCTGAGTTAAAATAGATTATGAAGCAACTTCGGAGAGTCATTTTGTGGAAGAAAACTTACTAAGACAAGGCAATTATTTTTCACTTAAAAAATGCAAATTCAGCTTTTTGCTGTGGGTCCTCTGCCATCATGGGTCACAAGCACTCTCCAAAAGGGATTGTCCCAGTTGGCTCTGCCCTACTGCCACAGCATCCCCACCTGGCTGAAATTGATGTCTGACGACATGAAGAAGCAGATCTACAAACTGGCCAAGAAGGAAGGGCCTGACTCCCTCACAAATTGGTGAGATCCTAAGAGACTTGCATGGCATTGCACAAGTATGTTTGGTGACAGGCAATAAAATCTTGAGAATTCTTAAATCCAAAGCACTTGCTCCTGATCTTTCTGAGGATCTCTGTCATTTAATTAAGAAAGCTGTTGCTGTTCGAAAGCATCTTGAGAGGAATAGAAAGGATAAGAATGCTAAATTCTGATCTGATTCTGATTGAGAACTGTATTCACTGGTTGGCTTGATATTGTAAGACCAAATGAGTCCTCCCTCCAAAGTGGAAATTCAAACCATCCACAGCCTCTGCCCTGGGTGCATAAAATGTCTGTACTTGAGCAATAAAACCATTGCTTAACTAGAAAAAAAATGCAAACTCAGACATCTGGATATAAAATACAGAGTAAAACTCACCAGGTTAAAATCGAATTTTCCTATAGATCCAAATACTTTGATTCTTGTTTCTTAAATCATGAATTTCAAGTACTCTAGAGATACCACAGCCTTAACAGGGTCAAAAAGGTATCCTTTTTCTTTCTTTTTTATTTTTCCAGATTTTATTTTTAGAGAGAGTAGTAGAGAGGGAGAAATACAGGGAGGGAAACATCTGTCAGTTGCCTTTCGCATGGCCCCAACTTGGGACCTGGCCTGCAACCCAAGCGTGTGCCCTGACTGGGAATTGAACCAGCAACCTTTTGGTTTGCAGACTGGTGCTCAACCCACTGAACCATACCAGCCAGGGCTCTTTTTTCTTTTAGGACATAAAAAAAATTTTTAATGGCCCTTTCAGTCAATGAGCCTCATGGGAAGCATAAGAAACATATACAGAGTGTGCATGATACATGGCAATAACTTTGCATCTCCTTATTTCATGTTCTCATTAATTTTGAAAAACTATGTTTCTAAGGTTAAGATTTAACATCACTGTTTCAGATGTAAAGTATTAAATTCTAAGAGCAACCATCATGTTGAAGGAATACGATGTTAGAGCAACCATAATTTCTAGACTACATGCAGGGCCAACTGCTAAGGAAATTGCGGACTTCAATAACATTCCTTTACGTACAGTTGACAACATGAAGGTGTACGATGCTGATCCTGTCCTGATGTCTCCACACCAAGGAAACTGCATAAGGTATGCAAGGATTGCACAAGTCCAGATATTGTACACAGAATCCAGGAGATCAACAATGAAGATCCAGGGAAGTCAATGCACTCCATAGCAAGAGAAATGCAGATGTCAGATGCAATGGGTCACAAGATTATTGCTGAAGATATTAGATATAGATCGTATGTTCTTAGAAGAAGTCAGTTTACGACATAGCAGACAAAGGAAAGGCACTTTGAAAATGCAAGGCAACTGCTAACAAAATGGAAAAATCCCAAAGAAAAAAAACCTCTGACTTTCTTCTCCAACAAAAAGAAGTATCAGCAGAACCAGTCAACAGAAGAAACAACAGGTGGCTCTGTGAGAATCTTAATGAAGTCCCAATGGTCATGAAAACGAAATTTTCTGCTACAGTGATGGTGTTAGGTGTTGTCAGCAATGAAGGAGATACCATAACCCCACATTTTTTCCCACAAGGCTTGAAGGTGACTGCTGATGTTTAACTTGACGTTTTGAGAGAAGTAGTTGTACTGTGGATGAAGCAATTTGCAAATGGATGTCATTTTATCTTCCAACAAGATGATGCCCCAGACATAACACCAAAAAGGTGCAAGAATTTCTCAGTGTCAATGTTCCTGAATTCTGGTCAAAGGAAATCTGGCCGCCTAATTTACCAGATGCAAATCCTTTAGACTATTGTGTATGGAGCATTTGTGAGAGAGAAGTTAATAAACAACCTCATTCCAATAAAGAGGCTGTTAAAGCTAAGACTGAAAATATTATAATGTCCATGGATAAAGAAAAGTTAATTAAAGTGTGCTTAAGATTCTGAAGTTGAATTGAGTCTATTGTTGTGGGCAAATGGAGACTTTTTTGAGCAATTTAAAAAATAATATATTTATATATACGAATAAACTTATTTTAAAACATAACACTTCCGTGGTATGTTGTTTAGTTTACTAAAATTTTGCCAATTTATCGCACATACCCTGTACTTTACTGTTAAAAGGAGAACAACTTGTTTTCCTTGCTTATTTAGGACACCTGCCAACTTCCAATTCACAGTTTCATACTGACCTTTAAAATGTTTCTGCCATCAAATGATTCTCTTTCCTTGAAGATGTACTTGCCGTCCGCTGTGTAGAGATTGTACCTGCCTTCAGCTGTAAATATTGCAAAGATAATGTTAGAAGAGAAGCTTGGACTATTTATCTGTTTGTTTTCTCCCGGATTTCTATGGATACAACTAGCCAAATCTCTATGCACTACCTGCAAAGTGACAAAACCGGGAGGGAGAACATCAGGGTATGAGTCAAGAGACCCGGTGTCTACTTTCAGTTGTCATCAACTCACTCAACATACATTTACTCATTCAACATTGTCAAGTACTCATTGTATGTTAACTATGTAACTAGCTATATTCTTAGTCAGACTGTGTCTTCTCTATGCACTTCAGTTACAAAATTACAGGTTAAAAAAACAAGTTACAAGTTAAGACTGAGTAGGTGATTTCCAAAGGTTCCTTACAGTCTAAGAACTCAAGATTTTATTACAGCTGCATGCATTTTGAAATATGTAAAAATACACAAAAGTTCATGCATCAACTTGTTGAAAAATGCTGACAACCATGCTTTGGGTTGCTTTAAGGATTCTCTCTAAATGAGAAAACTCCTTTAGTTGCAATCAAGTATCCTAATAGACATTCTACACAGAAATGCAGCAAATCTACGTATGCCCTTTGCCTCATTAAACCTGCACTCTTAACTCCTTGAGTTAATTTAGCTTGCTTATTCCTAAAGATGTCCTTTAAATATAGCAAGAGAAGAATGTTAAAGGAAAGAGATTAACAGGAAAGAAAACATAAAACAACCTACTCTATGTCCCTTTCAGGTAAAAATTCAACACAGAGAAGAATCCAAGGTATAGAAACTTCAAAGCCTCTTCAATAATTATTTAACTCTCAGGATATTTTCAGAAATATCAGCACTTTCCTGCCCACCAATACTCTCAAAAATATTTGTATTTCCACTTTTGAGTATGGTCTTTTACTGTATATAGTTATGGAGACTACCAATTCAGAATTGACAAAATACAGAGAGTGCTAACTCTATTTCCCTAATGAGAAATATTCTCTTAATTAAAGATCCCAATTCCATTGCTACCCTAAAACTTACAAAAGTCCCCTGTTAACAGGAGATGTGAAATCTTTTTTTTTTTTTTTTGTTTATTATTTTGGGGAAATCGCAGGGGTCAGCACATCCGGAGTGCAATGGATAAGCCTCGCCCTGGGAAAACCACCTTCGTGATCATGGTATCTCCCCTGCCAGGTAAGTATAAGGAGATGTGAAATCTTAATGTAAATCATACTACATAAGTATCAATAAAAGGCAGTAATCATAGCTGGAGACTGAAATGTTTAATGAGAGTATCAAAATCTGTAAGTGGCATAAACCTTTAAAGAAATGATAATCAAAACCATGAGACACCACCCCATACCACAGAATGGCAATAACCAAAAAGACAAATAATAGCAAGTGTTGGCAAAGACATAAAGAAATTTAAATCCTCATAAACTGCTGTTGGGAAGGTTAAAAAGGTACATCCACTTTGGAAAACAGTCTGGCAGTTCTTCAAAAGTTCAACCATATGACCCAGCAATTTCACCTTTAAGTACAGACCCAAAAGAAATAAAAACCTATGCCTACACAAAATCTTGTATATAAATTCTTCATAGAAGCATTATTCATAATAGCCAAAAATGGGAAAATATTCACCAACTGATGAATGGATATGTAAAATGTGGTATATATCCATATAATGGATTAGTATTCAGCAAATAAAAAGAATGAATAATAATACACTATAATATAAATGAACCTCTCAAACACTACACTAAGTAAAAAAGGTCACATAATGCATGACTATACTTAAATGAAATGCCCAGAAAAGGCAATTTTATACAAAAGAAAGAAGGCTGGTGGAGCCTAGCTAGCACTAGAGGGTTAGGGGAAATGGGAGTCACTGCCAAAAGTATGAGGTTTCTTTTCAGGGTGATGAAAATGTTTGAAAATTGATTGTGGTAAAAATTGCATGAATCTAAAAAACAAAACAAAAAAATCAATTTATACTGTAAATGGGCATATTATATCATATGCAAGTTCTATTTCAAAGCTTTTGTATTTAAAATATCCATAAGCAGGAAATGATCATTAAACTATGAACACAGAACCTTTTTCTTAATGAAGCTCTAGTGCTAACTGAATATAAATCTGGATCCACACAATTTTGAAGATGCAGGCTCCTATATAATCAACTCTTTCATGTCAAAAAGTTAGTTAATATAGGGAATGGGATACCTTGGCTGATGTGGCTCAGTGGATTGAGTGCCAACCTATGAACCAAAAGGTTGTTGGTTCAATTCCTGGTCAGGGCACATGCTTGGGTTGCAGACCAGGTCTCCAGTTGGGTGTGTGCAGGAGGCAACCAATGGATGTTTCTCTCCCTCTCTTTCTCCCTCCCTTCCCCACTTTCTAAAAATGAGTCAATAAAAACTTTAACATTTTTTTGTAAGGGGGGATGGTATGGTTGTTGGAACTCTGAACTAAGACTAACATGGAATATACTATCGATAGTACTAAATACCTAACAAAATACTGTCTATACCTGCACAGTCCAAACAGTAATGGCTCACCAGGGCAGTATTTAAATTTATTTGTTTATTTTATTATTAACCATTTATTATTATAGTACCTACTAAATTGAGGCGGGATGAGTAGAAATAGTCTTTAAAGTGTTAAAGTGAAAGAATTTAATGATTTCAGTTTAATTTCCTATTGCACTGAAGTCCATTCTAGAAAGAGAAAATAAAAACCATGAGCAGGACTTCCGGCCAAAATGGAGGCATAAGTAGACAAGCTGCATCTCCCTCCACAACTAAAAAGAAATATATCTACCTCAAAACTAAAGACAACCAGAAGTTCCAGAAAACTGAGCTGCATGGAAGTTCACCAAACAAAGATATAAAGAAGAAATCCAGACAGGTAGGAGGGATGGAGCTGGGGCGGCGAGGACTCTGTGTGGTGGTGGTGGAGGCGGCGGTGGTGGTGGTGACAGTGGTGGCAACATTGGCTGTGGCTGGCCAGCAGAAAGTGCACTCGCACATTAAAAAAAACATAGGAAGGGACATCTAGGGAGTGCTCCCAGCCACCAGACCAGGCCAGACTGTGCAGCTCATGGTTCCAATGCCAGGGTAAATAAAGCCACATTGTTTTTTACTATGAAAACCAGTGGGGGTTGAGGTGGAGGAAGAAACTGCCAGTCTCAGAAGAATCTGCTTGTTTAGGGACCCCCATTGTCCTAGATTGTCCATAGACCCTCCTACTCTGGGAACCACAGTCAGGGCAACAGCTAGAGGCACCAGTCGCATAGGGAAAGTGGGAAAAGTGCCTGGAAAAGGGGTGAGTGATGAGCAAGCAGCATTGTTCCCTCTCAGATCCCTCCTCCACATACAATGCCAAATGTGGTCATTCCATATGGGGGAGTATCTAAGGTTCTGTCCCTTACAACATAACGAGTGTGACAGCTGTACCTAAGACACAGAGACAAACATAGGAACCTCATGTTGAGGAGACAAAGCACTATGGCCCAAAAGAGGAAAAAGATCAAGGTTCCAGTGGGAAAACTAGGTGATGAGGAGATAGCCAACCTAACAGATGCAGATTTCAAAATACTGGTGATAAAGATGCTCAGACTTGACAGATATTCTTAAGTACAGCAAATGCATAAGGGAAGAAGTGAAAGCTATGCTAAGTGAAATCAAGGAAAATCCACATGAAACCAATGGTGAAGAGAAGGAAACTGAGGTTTAAATCAATGATTTGGAACATAAGGAAAAAATTAAGTCAACCACTATAGAATAAAGAAACCAGAAATGAAGAAAACAAGGAAAGGCTTAGGAACCTCTGGGGCAATTTTAAATGTGCCAACATCCAAATCATACAGATATCAGAAGGAGAAGAGGAAGAGCAAGAAATTGAAAACTTACATGAAAAGATAATGAAGGAATACTTCCCTAATTTGGTGAAGAAAACAGACATACAAGTCCAGGATGCACAGAGTCCCAATCAAGCTAAATCCAAAGAGGACCACACCAAGACACATCATAACTAAAATGACAAAGGTTAAAAGATAAAGACAGAATCTTAAAAAGCATTAAGAGAAGAGAGTGGGGAGGGGGGACAGAGGGGAGCAAAAAGGGGATGGATGTAGTACAACAACAATAAAATTAAAAAAAAAAAAAAAGAATTCAGAAGGAAAAAAAAAAGAGAAGAGTTACTTACAAAAGGTGCCTATAATTCTGTTAGCTTATTTCTCAAAAGAAACTTTACAGGCAAGAAAGGACTGGCAAGAGGTATTCAAAGTGATGAAAGGCAAGGCCTGCAACCAAGATCACTCTATCCAGCAAAGCTATCATTTAGAATGGAAGGGCAGATAAAAGAGCTTCCCAGACAAGTAAAGCTAAAGGAGTTCATCATCGCCACACTCTTATTATATGAAATGTTAAAGGAACTTATTTAAGAAAAAGAGAATCAAAACTATGAACATTAAAATAACAAACTTGTAACTATTAACAACAAAACCTAAAACAATAAAAACAAAACAAACTAAGCAAACAACCAGAATAGGAACAGGATCATAAGTATGGGGATGATCTGGAGGGTTATCAGCTGGGAGAGGAAAGGAGGAGGAAGGGGGAAATTGTGCAGGGATTAAGAAGCACAATTGGTGGGTACAAAATAGGCCAGGGGGGGTGTTAAGAATAATATAGGTGGGGAGGGGGACAGAGGGGAGCAAAAAGGGGATGGATGTAATACAACAACAATTTAAAAAAAAAAAGAATAATATAGGATAGCCCTGGCTGGTGGCTCAGTGGATAAGGTGCTGGCCTGCAAACCCAAAGGTCGCTGGTTCGATTCCCAGCCAGGGCAACGTAACCAGGTTGCAAGCCAGGTCTCCAGCCAGATGTGTAGCTGGAGGCAGGTGAAAGACAACCATACATTGTTGTCTCTCTCCCTCTCTGCCTCTTTCCCTTCCCCCTCTCTCTGGAAATAATAAATAAAATCTTAAAAAAAAAAAAAAAAAAAAAAAGAATAATATAGGAAAGGGTGAAGCCAAAGAACTTATATGCACAACCCATGAACATGAACTAAAGGGGGTGGGATTGCTAGAGGGAAGGTGGGTACTAGGCAGAGGGGAGCAAAGGGAAAAGAAACTGGGATAACTGTAACAGCATAATCAATAAAATATACTTAAAAAGAAACCATTAGCATAAATCATTAATGATTAATGGTCTGAATCTCAAAACCAACTCAAATCTTCAGTTGAAACAACAAAGTGCCTGCAAAATGCATCTTGAGTCTACTGAAACATCATCATTCTTGAACCAGTCTGCCTTTATACATTTAAATTAAATTAAATTAAAAGTTTGTTTTCTGCCCTGGCTTGGTAGCTCAGTTGGTTGGGCATTGTCCATATTCCAAAAGGTTGCAGGTTCGATCCCCAATCAAGACACATACCTAGACTGTGGATTCAATCTCTGGGTTGGGGTATGTAGGGAAGCAACTGATTGATATTTCCCTCTTACCCCTCCACCCCACTTTTTCTCTCACTAAAATCAGTAAAAATTTCTTTGAGTGAGAATTTTTCTTAAAGTTCCCCTTCTCAGTCTCATTAGCCACCTTCAAGTGCTAAGTAACTACATGGCTACCATACTGGACATAACAGATACAGAATATTTCTATCATCACATAAAGTTCTAATGAATTGTACTAGATAAAATGTACCTTCTAAGCCAATTAATTTGAAGCCTATTCTAGAGTTCTAAAATTCTGCCTTTATAATGTTTAACAACTCAGGGATCTGTGTTTTCTAAAATTAAAATTGACTTTCCTGAATTAAATAAATATCAAAAATTCCTTTAAATGGTCTCAATGGGCACACTACAATATAATATATAAGTATTAAATATTCCAGAAACTTTTTCTGGAATGCCAAATATTCTTCTGCAATACTACTATCCAACTGAAAGAAATGTAATCTATCAGAACAACAAGTATAGAGCTTTGGATTCTATTAACTACTGAAACAAGAATCTATATAGGCTTTACCTGAGCCATATGAACCTTCTTAGATGTCAGTGCTTCCAAAGGTAAAATAGTAATTTATTTAGAAAAGTTTTAAATAAAATACAACCTAGTATCTTAAAACATTAACTAAAATAAAACAAAACTAGAACTAAAACTGGATAGCTCCATGTTACTTAGTCCCACCAATGGCTCTAACTAAATGGGGTTAATAGTAAATGACTTTGGGATCTTTGGTGTATATCTGAGAGAAATAAAAGAATGTACTTTGACCAAAGGGACATACAAACCATCTTAAACTATAAATCTACAAATAGTTTATGGGTTTGAGTTCTGATGGAAACCTCTCCAAATCTGTATTTTCTAAAACCAAGGTCAGGGTCCTAACAAAGGAAATAAAACATAAATATGGAGCTTGTCCTCCCTGACTTGCTGTCTTCCCAGCCATGGCAGCCTCCTGGCTCCCTACATAGCTGTCCCTGTAGCCCGGAAACCAAGCCTGTGTAAAACAGAAAGAACATCCAAATTGGAAAAGCCTCCCAGAACAAAGGTACTACCTTTGTTTACCCCATGGCGGAAACATTTAAACCCTCTGCTTTACCACCCTGACCAGCGTGGCTCAATTCTTTGAGCATCATCATGCAAAGCAAAAAGTCAGCAGTTCAGTTCCTGAGAAAAGTAACACTGAAGCAGACATGTAAGAGACAAATAGCCCCTCAGAAAAAAACATCCTGGAGATACTCCTCCAAATTAAAGCCACATAGAAAAACCTGGGAGTAAATAAACAGCTCCTTGGTACTAAAGAAGTTAAAATTAAAGATTGCAAAAAGTCTGCTGTTTGTCTTAAGAATGAGGGGACCCTGGCTGGTGTGGCTCAGTGGAGTAAGTATCAACCTGAGAAGCAAAGGGTCACTGATTTAATTCCCAGTCAGGGCACATGCCTGGGTTGCGGGTCAGATCCCCATTTGGGAACATGCGAGAGGCAACTGATTGATGTTTCAAATATGGACGTTTCTCTCCCTCTCTTTCTCCTCTAAAAATAAATAAAGAAAATCTTAAAAATAAAAATTAGGAGGATGATAAAAATACCCTTTCTCAGTTGAAAGAATCCGTGAAGAGACTACTCTATTTGATATAAATTATATAGAAAAATATGCTTAATTTATTAATTTTATGATCCATATATAATTGTTAATATTTTTATTTTTTAAAGATTTTATTTATTATTTTTTAGAGAGAGGGGACGGGAGAGAGAAGCAGAGAGGGAGAGAGACTTCAATGTATGGTTGCCTTTCACCTGCTCCCAGCTATGATCTGGCTGGAGACCTGACTTGCAGCCTGGCTGGGAAATCGAACAAGTGACCTCTGGGTTCACAGGCTGGCGCCTTATCCACTGTGCCACCAGCCAGGGCTAATTGTTAATATTTTTAAAATGTTGTTTTACTTTACAGTTAAAATGATTCCTTTCATACTAATGCACAATGGCAATAATTATTGACAAATTTTCTTATTTATACTTTGAGGCCAACGATTTTCAACCAGTGTGCTGCAAGAAATTTTAAAACAGGTAACACCTGACTACTTAGTCAGGGGCACTGACCTCTTTTTCCCTTAGACTGTCAAATAAAGAAAATGACAACACAACAACAGCTATGCGGTGAGAATGAATCAAAATTATATTTATTTTTTGTCAGGTCAGCAAAATACATTTTTTGGTGAGTTTATGTGTGTCATGAGATGAAAAAGGTTGAATATTGCTGCTTCAGGATAATTAGACTAATAGGGTCTCTGTGATTTCTTCTGGTTCTAAAATGTTATGATTTTATTACTACCACAACAACTTTAAAATTTAAATATATATGTACATAATATATATAGTTATTTTGTCACCTGCTATATTTGTTTCCCTACATACTAGCACTTATTTGATGCTTTTAAATTATAATCTTATTTATTTGGGAAGTTAGGCCCAGCCCCTAGTCCCCCAACTGCCATTCAGTATTTTGTTTTCATAACTGCTATCTGCTCAATGAATTTTTGCAGGTGTCAATTCTGATTAGAAACAGATCTTTGGGAGTGTTTTCTAACCTAAAAAGTTGATTCCATCCCTCTATTTTGGGGTCCCTCTATATTGATTCAATTCTGTTTACTTCCTGTTTTCTGGAGCTCATTTCTCCAAATGAAGAATGCAGAGAAATGGCAAAGGAAATGAACTGGTATTCATCTCTCAATTCCCCAGTTAGCACTTCTATAGCTCAGGAAAGAGATGAGGTATAAATAAGGAACTTGAGTTTAAATGTAGTAAGTGACAAAATGAGAACTGTCCTAAGAAACATACTATTCAATTTAGCTGTCAATTCAGTATTTTTAAGTATATCTGTAAGTCATTTTTACCACTTCCTAAGTTGTCCACAAGTGACTAACTTAACATCAAAATAAAGCAATTATTGAGGTAAAAAAAAAAGTATGAGGTTTTGGTGTTGGTATATTTTAAACAACAGGTCTTTGAAAGAGAAGCTGCATATAACTTGAATTTATGGCTCTCAATCAAACATGTTGAATGTGTAGAAAAGCTTTCACTTGGAAAGTGGGGATGGAAAGAAAAGATACTTTTTGAAATGTACAGTTAAAACAAGGTATTTAAAATGTTTTTAACTTTATTTCTATTGTTGACACTATTACAGATGTTCCCATACCCCCCCGAACCCTGCTTTGCTTACCTCCAACCAGCCCCCACTCCCTTTCCCTCTGGCTATCACCACACTGTTGTCTGTGTCTATGGGTCACGTATATATGTTCTTCGGCTAACCCCTCCACCTTCTTTCGATCAGTCCCCTCACCTTTCTGACGGCTGTCAGTCTGCCCATATATCCATGCCTCTAAAACAAGACATTCTGCCCTAGTGTGGGTCAGTGGATTGAGTGTACATGACTGGGTTGTGGGCCAGGGGCTCAGTTAGGGGAGCATGAGAGGCAACCACACATTGCTGTTTCTCTTCCTCTTTCTCCCTCCCTTATCCTCTCTCTAAAAATAAATAAACAAAACCTTTAAAAATAAATAAATAAAACCAGACATTTTCATATAAAGACTCGGATTCCAAAAAGAAAAAAAAAAAAATATTACTCTTAACACAAGTTTTACCCTTAATGCCACTGACATTTTGGAGCGAATAATTCTTTGCTGTGAAGGTCTATATCATGTGTTGTAGAAGATTAAGCAGCATCCCTGGACTCTACCCTACTAGATGCCAGTAGAAACCCACCTCTAATCCCCTGTGACAACCAAAAATGTCCCCAGACAATCCCAATATCCTCTTGGGGGGGAGGGGTGTGTGTGAAAAACTGCCCCTAGTTGAGAACCACTGGCCTAACATTTACTAACCAATTTTCCTTCTTTCTTCATTTCAAAATAAGCCACCAATTATTGGTGGGACATACTAAAATCATTATTCATTGTTTACCTAAAATTTACCTGAGCACCCTGTATGTTTATTTGTTAAATCTGGCAACCCCATGTTTGACAGAAATAAAAGATCTGGTATGTCACAATCTCATACTAGATATGTCCCTATACGCTTCCACCATGCTCACTAAAACAAGCTAACAGATCAAAAAGAAAGAAGGTATATCAGAAATTCTTTGGTAGCCCATTCTATTCAAATTCCAGGAATGATATGGTCTTACTAATCACAAATTGTGCTACAGTTCTGTGGAGGACTTACCATTGGGGTCTTTCCTCAGTAGAGTATTCATGACAGTAGCATGAAGTTTCACACTATTCCACTCTTTTAATATTAGTCCAGATGCTTGAAAACGTGCCAGCACTCGATCAACTAATTCCTGCAGCCTGACAAATCAAAGAAAGAAGTACAGAAGTCTTAGTAAACTCCTGAAGCCATGAATTACTAATTCAACATTTATGAAGCATGTGCTCTGGGCCAATCACTGTACAAGGCCCTGCATAAGAGGAGGAAGAATAAAAGGCTATGGTCCCTACCATCATGAAGCCCAGAGCCTTGTGAAGAAGACAAACATGGAAACAAGTAACTGCAAAACATGATGGTAAACATTAAGGGAGTGTCAACTGTACATGGAGAGGGTGAGGTTTTCATAGACAGTTTAAACATGGTCTTGAAGAAACATGGAGAATCATTTTGAGAATAGAGCTCAAGAAGCCAGGTTCAACAGTTGCCTAAAAGGGAGTGCTTTATTAGTTCACCCAGTCACAGAATCCAAAAGTAGTCTTTCTGTCAGGATCAAGGGATGTCTTTTACAACCCAGAGACATTTGTTCCTGGGAAGGAGTACACCAGTGAAGACCTAGCACCACTGGACACTATACCAGTGTTTCAACAAGGTGAATGTGTAGTACCATTAAAGACAAACTGCATATAAGAATCCAAAAGAACTAGTATGGAAGAACCACGGACATGGACAACAAGTTGGATTGACTTTAGGGGGAGTGGGTGGGTGGGGAAGGGGACAGAGGGGAGGAAAAAGGGGATGGATGTAATAAAACAACAAGGAGTAAAAAGGGGATGGATGTAATACAACAACAATAAAATTAAGTTAAAAATAAATAAAACAACAATAAAATTAAATATTAAAAAAAAAAAAGAATCCACATGTAGTCCCCTTACGGACTCACTTCAGGTGGCTGTAAGCACTAGAGGTTCTGCAGTGGATGAGCTCTACCTCAATGATGGTTCCTCATTCTAATATCTCCACCAGAAGCAATCCTTGCATAGGAAGTTTTCATTCTGTTTTGCTTAACAGCTTGAAGAACTCCTTTTAACATTTTTTGTAAGGCCTGTCTAGTGACAATGAATTTCTTCCACTTTTGTCTGGAAAACTCTTCTCTCCTTTAGCTGTGAGGAACAACTCTGCCAGTAGTGCCAACAAGAGGAGACATTATCCTAGCAAGTATGTGGTGGGGCGGATCTTGGTCCTAGGCCTCCAGAAGCAGCCATCCTCTGTGACAACCCACTCACCTGATAAAAGTTAGCTTGTGGCTTTTATATATCATCAATGACAGAGCAGTACACCTGGGGACAAGCACAGAAAGGAGCCTGCACCTGTCAACCTTTCCCTTGGCCTTTGAGATTTGGGCTGCATACTAATTGACCTCTCTGGCTCAAAATAATCTTTTATTAAGTTTCTAATGTGCTAATGAACAATAGATTTCACATTTTTCATTTTTATTTACTTATTAAACATTTTATTTATTATTTCCAGAGAGAGAGGAAGGAAGAGAGGCAGAGAGGGAGAGAGACATGAATGTATTTACCTGCCTCCAGCTACAGATCTTGCTGGAGACCTGGCTTGCAACCTGGTCATGTGCCCTGGCTGGGAATTGAACCAGTGACCCTTGGGTTTGCAGGCCGGTGCCTGTGCTACCAGCCAGGGCGATTTCACATTTTTTAGATTTTACATTTTTAGAGGTAATACTAGTAAATATACCCTTGGTGTCAAGCATCACCTCTTTTCTTGGATTCCAGTAGCCCTGAGACATTTACAAAGTTCATAAATCTTCCATTGCTTCTTGGGTTATGGCCCTGTGGTAAGCAGAGAGCTGCTTCTCCTTTGGCAGGGCTGGATGGGTTTGTTTTATGTGAGATGTGGGCCCAGTCCACCTTCTGTGGTCCATTTGTGGGTACTTGCCTCCAGCAACTGTTCTTGCTTTAACAGCTGAGTTGCTCAAGGCCTAGCTCCACGTGAACAACAGCCTCTGGGACTCCTATCCTCCCCTTCCCCCCGACTATTATCATTCACTCACTTAGATGTTTGGCAAAATCACTCTTTTCTGCTTGAACTGTATATACTGCATACACTGCAGCAACAGGGAGCCATTCTTCCCTAGATGTTGACTCAGGAGCCCAAAACTATTCCTTTCCCCTTTATGGTTTTCAGGTTCCAAAATAATCTTAAAATTCTAATTTTTTTATCTTAATTATTTTTAGCAACTACTGTCTGTTAACCAAAGAATATTTATAACATGAATAAACTGCAATTAATAATAGTAATAAAATAAATATCCATGTCCCTTCTACCAAACTTCAGAAATAGAACACAGGATTGGGAGCAGGGCACAAAATTTAAGTGGGTGTCTATAAATGCAGTAACCAAGATAAATGTTTGAAGGCAATATTTTTAAGAGTTTATTTTTAGAGAAGGGAGGGAGAAGGGGTGGGAGAAACATCAATGTGTAATAGAACATCAATAGGTTGCCTCTCACATGCCCCCAACTAGGGTCCTGGCCCATAATCCAGGCATGTGCCCTGGCTGGGAATCAAACCGACCACCTTTCAATTTGAAGGCCAGCACTCAATCCACCGAGCCACACCAGCCAGGCCTTAATGCAATATATTTTTTTAATTAAAAAAAAAATATTCCATCTATTATTTTTAGAGAGAGGGGAAGGAAGAGAGACAGGCAGAGAGAGAGATGTCAATGATATATGGTTGCCTTTCACCTGCCTCCAGCTATAGACCTGGCTGGAGACCTGGCTTGCAACCTGGTTATGTGCCCTGGCTGGGGAATTGAACCAGCGACCTTTGGGTTTGCAGGCCAGCACCTTATCCACTGTGCTATCAGCCAGGGCGGATACCTTTTCTTTAAAAATTCTCACCTAGGGCCCTGGCTGGTGAGAATTTTCCTACTTTGTTCCTACATTCCTAAGGGGAAAATAAAATACATTCATACTGCACATAACTGATTTTGTAGTTAATGGATTTAATTAACTATGCATGTGGATCTCCAAGCAAAAACCTATAGTATATTGGGTCTAAAGGTTCTTATTAACTAACACCATCATAGAATCACAAAGTTTTGAAACATATCTTAATATTACAACATAATTTAAACCTGAACATAAGCAAGCACTTCAATTACAAATCACAACAGAATGCACCTCACTTTTCTCTCTCCTCTATTTAATAAAAAGAAGTGGATAGAGAGTTTGGCTATGTAGAAACAGGAAGCAAGAAATACTAAAAGAAGGAAATTAAATAGACTAAATGAAAGAAACCAGTTGCCAGCTTTGGCTTTCTGGAAAATTTAAAGTTCTGTGTAATTTACAGACTCAGAACTCTGAAGTGATTAAAGTCCTTTAAAAAGGTCTTGCCTAGCCCTGGCTCAGTTGGTTGGAATGCTACCCTATAAACCAAATGGTGGCAGGTTTAATGCCTAGTCAGGGCACAACTCAGATTATAGGTTCAATTCCTGGTCACAGTGTGTACAAGGAGGCAATCAATCCATGTTTATTTGTTTTTTTCTTTATCTTTCTTTTTTTGCCTTCCTCTCTCTCAATATTATGTATGTATATATATGTATGTGCGTGTGTGTTTACACATATCTCCTTGGGTGAGGATAAAAAATTTTTTTAAAAAAGGTCTTGTCTAACCTGCTCATTTTACATAAGAGGAAACAAAGCTCAGACAGGTTAAGTTGCTCAAAGTCAGAACAGTGGGACCAAAACATTGGGACCAGAATGCAAGTCTCCCGGCTGCTGCTTTGTTCTGTTATCAACTCACTGTGTACTCCATAAAGCTTGGATTCATAGATGACAAATATTTTTGGAGTTCTATTTTAAAAAACTTTGGTAAGATGGTAGAATAGCTAAGCAAAGCGGTTGGTACTGAGTCACTGGGCTGACTTCGGTTGGTGTTTCAAAAGCAGCAGTGATCACTGAGCAGAGTGCCTAGGATAGTTGGCCAGGATGCCAAATATCAAAATATTCAGTGGCAGCTCTCATCAGGACTTGTCCCAGAAAATTGCTGACCGCCTGGGCCTGGAACTAGGCAAGGTAGTGACTAAGAAATTCAGCAACCAGAAGATGTGCGTTGAAATTGGTGAAAGTGTACGAGGAAAGAATGTCTACATTGTTCAGAGTGGCTGTGGTGAAATTAACGACAATCTAATGGAGCTTTTGATCATGATTAATGCCTGTAAGATTGCTTCAGCTAGCCGGGTTACTGCAGTCATTCCGTGCTTTCTTTATGCCCGGCTGGATAAAAAGGATAAGAGCCGGGCTCCAATCTCAGCCAAGCTTGTTGCAAATATGCTCTCCATAGCAGGTGCAGATCACATTGTCATCATGGACCTTCAAGCTTCTCAAATTCAGGGATTTTTTGATATCCCTGTGGATAATTTCTATGCAGAGCCAGCTGCCCTGAAGTGGACAAGGGAGAACATTGCTAAATGGCAGAACTGCACTGTTGTCTCACCCAATGCTGGGGGAGCTAACAGAGTTACCTCTATTGCAGACCAGTTGAAGGTTGACTTTGCCTTGCTTCACAAAGAACAAAAGAAGGCCAATGAAATAGACCACATGGTGCTGGTGGGAGACCTGAAGGACCCGGTAGGACCCGGTAGGACCCGGTGGCCATTCTAGTGGATGGCACAATCTGCCATGAAGCTGACAAGCTTCTTTCAGCTGGAGCCACCAGCTGAAATGCGTTCTTGATTCATGGAATCTTCTCTGGCCCGGCCATTTCTCGAATTAACAATGCATGCTTTGAAGCAGTAGTGGTCACCAATACAATACCTCAGAAGGATAAGATGAAGCATTGCTCCAAAATACAGGTGACTGACATCTCCATGATCCTTGCAGAAGCCAGCAGGAGAACTCACAACAGGAAATCTGTTTTCCACCTGTTTAGCCATGTCCCTTTATAACAGAATAACTTCTGAGGCTTTTAAAAAATAAAGTGAACCCTGACCCTTAAAAAAAAAAACAAAAAACACAACTTAAGGGTACTTGGGTATAATCACTAAATTTCAGGTTGATGTCATGAATACTACATTTCATAATTATGTCAGGATATTTGTAACAATATAGTCTTTCCATTTTTTACATCACTGATTCCTTCCTGTTTAACTATGAATGAGTCACAAAGCCTCTCTGTCCTTTGCTTCTTCATGAGTGAATAAAAAATGATACAGGATTGCTAAATAGATTATTCTTATGCAGCTTTATCATTTAGATAGTGCTGTGGGTCTGAAACCAGAAACCATTTATTAATGCCTTAAATCCAAGCTCTTAGTTTAGAGGCCTGAAAGGCTCACGCATGCCAGAGCCATCTTTACAAATACGGACCTGCCCTGCAGAATGATCACTAACTCCCTAGAAAATGAAATTTTCAGGCTTTTATTGGGCTTTTTTCTTTCTCATTTAATTCAGTTCTATGTAATTAACATTTCCTGAGTGCTTATTGGATACAGGCTTGTCACTACAAGAACAAGAAACTAAACAAACATAATCCTGGTTAATACAGACCATGTATCACAGAGACAACTTTGGTAACGATACAAGCAAGTCAAGGTACTTTAACTAATTTAAATGTTGAAGAGGTTATAGCTTAGTGTACTAGAATGACTACTATGAGGATGGGCTTGGAGGACAGGAAGCTAACTCTACTCCAGTCACCTTTGTCTATCAGCTGAATGAGAAAATAACTTAAGCAGACAACAAACATTCAATGAACATCTACTATAAATCATGAATTATAAAAGGCACTGAATATACAATGTTGAATAAAATATACTCTCTGCCCCCAAAACTCTACAAGTATTTGAGAAAAAGAAGAAAAGATAGTAAGAAGGAAAGATAGCATTTGGACACAAAAAGATGAGTAACACAAGAGAAATTTTAGTCACAAGAAACAATATTAACAAAGATAGATAGGATCATCAATAAGCAGTGAAGCTAGTTGGTCTTAGGCCTAAAGCCTGGGTTCCGGGAATTCAGGTCTAATTTCAGCCAGCCCCCAATAAATCTGCTGCCCCAGTAACTGTCTATGCCCTGCAGTTATCCTGCTTAACAAAGGTACCTTTTTCTTTTTCTTTTTCTTTTTTTTTAATTTTATTGTTGTTGTATTACATCCATCCCCTTTTTGCTCCCCTCTGTCCTCCTCCCCACCCACCCTTTCCCCCCAAAGTCAATCCCACCTGTTGTCCATGTCCATGGTTCCTTTATACTAGGTTCTTGTCTAAGCTGCTCCCCTTCTTTGCCTCTGCCTCCCCCCTCCCCCCAACCCCTTTCCCCCTAACCACTGCAGGCCTATTCCTTGTATTCATACACTTGGTTCTGTTTGGCTTGTTGTTAGTTTTGCTCATTATTGTCCCGTAATGGGTGAGAACATGATACCTGTCCTTCACTGACTGGCTTATTTCACTAAGCATAATATTCTCCAGTTCCATCCATGTTGTTGCAAAGGGTACAAGTTCCTTCTTTCTTTCTGCCATATAGAATTCCATTGTGTAAATGAAGGTACCTTTTTCTGATGACAAGATTTTAGGCCTGCAAACCCAAAGATCGCTGGTTCGATACCCCAGCCAGGGCACATAACCAGGTTGCAAGCCAGGTCTCCAGCCAGGTCTGTAGCTGGAGGCAGGTGAAAGGTAACCATGCATTGATGTATGTCTCCCTCTCTGCCTCTCTCCCTTCCTCTCTCTCTGGAAATAATAAATAAAACCTTAAAAAATATATATTTTAGTAACTTCCCTGTTCTAACAGCCTTATCAATTACTTAGCTCCATCTGGACTCCTGAAAAGTCCCGACAACTCTCCCACCCCTTAAAGACTCCATTGTTTCTGTTCACTGCTGTAGTCCCACCTCCTCAGCCCTCCTGCTTGAACATCCCTCAATAAAGGCTTTGAACAGGTCCATCCAATTCCTCCCTTCTTCCCAGCACAAACCTAAAATTTGGGGCTTGTGGCAAGTATAAGATTGTGAAAGATCAAGTTCAAATATTAAGCTTTTTTTTAAGTTGGGATTTTCTAAAGTATATTTTATTTTATTTATTTTTTAAAAGTTTATTCATTATTTCCAGAGAGAAGGGCAGGGAGGAAGGAAGAAGGGAAAGAAGCATCAATGTATGGTGGTCTTTCACCTGCCTCCAGCTAAGGATCTGGCTAGAAACCTGGCTTGCAACCTGGTTATGTGCCCTGACTGGGGAATCGAACCAGCAACCTTTGAGTTTGCAGGCCAGAGCCAATCCACTGAGCCACATCAGCCAGGGCAGTAAAATATATTTTATTGATCTTCTCTTACAGTTATCCCAGTTTTTTACCCTTTGCCCCACCTCTGCCCAGTACCTCTCTTCCCCCAAGCAATTCCCCTACCCCTCCCTTAGTTCATGTCCATAGTCCATGCACATAGGTTCTTTGGCTTCTCCATTTACTTTACTATACTTAATGCTGCCCTGCCCATTTTGTACCTTCCAGTTAGTTATGTTTCCTGATACCTGCACCTTTTCCTCCACTCTCTCCCTTCCCCTTCCCCACTGATAAGCCTCCATATGATCTCCATTTCCATGGTTCTGTTCCTGTTCTAGTTGGTTGCTTAGTTTGTTGGGGGGGTGGGGGGGTTAGATTCATTTGTTGATAGCATTTGTTCTCATTTTATTGTTCACAATTTTTATATTCTTTTTATGTGTGTATGTGTTCTTTATTTTGTCACATTTTATTGATTATGCTATTATAGTTGTCCTGATTTTTCCTCCTCCACCCAGCACCCCCATTCCCACAGGCCATCTCTACATCATTGTTCATGTCCATGGGTCATGTGTATAAGTTCTTTGGCTACTCCATTTCCTCTACTGTGCTGTACATCCCCATAGCTATTCTTTAACTACCAATTTGTACTTCTTAATCCCTTCATCTTTTTATCTTCCCTTACACCATTCTTCCATCTGGCAATTATCAAAACACTCTCTGTAACCATGATTCTGCCTCTATTCTTGTTTGCTTAGTTTGTTTTTTAGATTCAATTGTTGAAAGATTTATACTTTTTGCCACCTTATTATTCATAGTATTAATCTTCTTATTTTATTCTTAAATAAGTTCTTTTAACATTTCATATAATAAGGGCTTGGTGATGATGAACTCCTTTAGCTTTACCTTGTCTGGGAAGCTCTTTATCTGTCCTTCCATTCTACATGACAGCTTTGCTGGATAGAGTAATCTTGGTTGCAGGCCTTGCTTTTCATCACTTTGAATACTTCTTGCCAGTCCCTTTTAGCCTGCAAAGTTTATTTTGAGGAATCAGCTGACAGTCTTATGGGAATGCCTTTGTCAATAACTCTCTTTTCTCTTGCTGCTTTTAAGATTCTTTCTCTTCAAGCTTTAGCATTTTAATTATTATGAGTCTTGGTGTGGTCCTCTTTGAGTCTAACTTATTTGGGATACTCTGTGCTTCCTGGACTGGTCTATTTCCTTTGCCAAATTAGGAAAGTTTTCCTTAATTTTTTCACATACATATCCTTGCTCTTCCTCTTTTCCTTCTGGCACCTCTGTGATTTAAATATTGGTACATTTAAAGTTGTCCAGAGGTTCCTAATCTGCTCCTCATTTTTTCAATTCTTGTTTCCTCATTCTGTTTAGCTGGTTGACTGTTTACTTCTTTTGTATGTTACAAATCACTGATTTGAACCCCAGCTTCTATCCCTTCACTACTGGTTTCCTGTGGAGTTTTTATTTTACTTAACGTAGCCTTCATTTCTTCTCTTACATATTTTGCCATACTCAGTCATTTCTTTGAGCATTCTTTTTTTTTTAAGATTTATTTACTTATTACTTTTAGAGAGGCGGGTAGGGAGAGAGGCAGAGAGGGAGAGAGACACCAATGCATGGTTGCCCCTCACCTGCCTTGGATTTGCAACCTGGTTATGTGCCCTGGCTGGGGAATCGAACCAGTGACCTTGGGTTCACAGGCTGGAAGCTTATCCACTGTACCACCAGCCAGGGTCTTTATGAGCATCCTTATCACCAGTGTTTTGAACTCTGTACCTGACAGGTTGGCTATCTCCTTTTTGCTTAGTTCTTTTTCTGGAGTTTTGTTCTGTTCTTTCATTAAGGCCATATTTCTTTGTCACCTCAATTTAGCAGCCTCCCTGTGTTTGCTTTTGTGTATAAGTTAGAGCTGCCACACCTGTTATGTTATAAGGAGCGGAGCCTCAGGTATTGGTCAGTGCAGGGTGATCCATTTCACTACTTTGTGGTGATGTAGGGGAAGAGTCAGACAGGGAACAATGACACTTGCTTGGCATTTTCCAGTCACTTCGCCCGCTTCCTGCATTGACTGGTAACCCCTCTAGATGCTGCCCTGGTGATGGTTCCCAGAATGCGTGTGTTTGCCAGAGCCTAGCAGTTTCTTTCACTGCACCAACCCCCATTGGTTTTCATAGCCAAAAGCAATGAAGCTCTACTTTTCCTGGCGCTGAAACCATAAGCTGCACTGTCTGGCCTGGGAATGGGGTCATACCCCAGGGGTCCCTCCTGGCATTTATTATGTGTGATTGCTTTCTGCCCACCAGCCAGCCACAGCCACTACTGCCACTGCCACTGCCACTGCCCCTACCACCACATCCTCTCTGATCCAGTTCCCTAGCTACCCCCTTTCCTACCCATTTGGGTGAGTAATACATTTTTATATCTTTGTTGGACTTCTAAGCAGTTCAGTCTTCTGGTAGTTCTTGTTGTTTTTTGTTTTGGTTTTGAGGTAGATGTAATCTTTCTTATGGTTACAGGAGGCGGCAAAACATGTCTACCTATGCCTCCATCTTTGCCAGAACTCCCTAAAGTTGGTTTCATACCAAAAGGTCTTGAAGCCTAGGCTGAGGAATATGAATTAATTCAAAAGATGATGTAAAATAATTTTTAAGCAACTAAGTCCTATGGTATGCAGACTACAGCTTAGGAAGACTAATGTAGCAGTATTTCATAGAACCTATACACTCAGACATAAAAGTAATATCTGGGAAATATTTCATAAGAATAAACTGTAGAACACTATGAATAATGTGATCCCATTTTTGTGTAGGACTCTCAGCAGTGTTCTCTCTGCTTATAACCTATTCAGGAGAGAAATTAGAAGAGTCAGGGAAGGAAAAAGAGTGTCATTTAATTTTCACTTTGCTCATCTGTAAGAATTTATTTTTATAACAAAACCATGTAAAAAGAAGCTTAGCGGGAAAGGAAGATGGCAATTGGGAAGATAGTACAGCGACACTGGGCTGCACAGTTGTAAAACTGAACTCTAATTACACACATACATACATACACCTTTATCATTTTCTTTTCATCAAACTTCTCTCAACAAAAAGTAGTCTGTCTCTAATTATTTTCAATCCCCTTTGTCAGCCCCTTAATAAGCACAGGCTTTACAGTGAAACAGAGCTACGTTAAACCATAATTCTGCCACCAACAAACACATACTAATTACTGCTGACCTTGACTTGACCAAGTATGCCTGAACAAATATTTGCTTGTTATAATAACATTTTAAAAAGTATATAAGCTAAAAAAATTTACTATCCTGAAATAACCACTGGTAAAGTTTTAACTGATTTATTTCTCTCTTGCTCTTTCTTCCTACTTTTTCAGGGGAAAAAATGTATATTTACAAATTGTTTTTTAATCTATTCTCATCACATAAATACTCCAGAGTAAATATTTTCTATTTTCCTAAGACACTTTTTAGTCAATCCCTACTATTCTCTATTCTAAAAATGCTCTAGTTTTTTCCCCACCAATATGATTTTGATGAATATTTAGATTATTTCTGGTGTTTGCTATTATACACAGTGCTGTAATAAATATCTCCATATACAGATATCTGTCCATGTATCTTGATTAATTCCTTTGGAAAAATTTTAACTGGGAGAATTAGCAAGTCCAAGAAGTATTAAGTAAAACCCTTGAAATAAACCAGCTTGTTTCAGAAGTAACCTTCTCATGTCAATAATCAAACACCTATTAGCGCTCTTCTACTTTTAAAATTTGTGTTTTCTTAAGCCCTGGCTGGTGGCGCAGTGGATAAGGTGCCAGCCTGTGAACCTAACGGTCGCTGGTTCAATTCCCAGCCAGGGCACATAACCAGATTGCAAGCCAGGTCTGCAGCTGGAGGCAGGTGAAAGGCAATCAAACATTGATGTCTCTCTCTTTCTCTGCCTCTCTCTGTTTCCCTCTCTATAAAAAAAAATAAATAAAATCTTTAAACATGTTTTTAAAAATAAAAAATTAATTTAAAAAAATTGTGTTTTCTTCCTCTGACCAGTATGGCTCAGCTGGTTGGGCATTTTCCCACAAAGCAAAGGTTTGAAGGTTCAATTCCTGGTCAGGGTCAGGGTACATGCCTGGGTTGTAGGTTCAGTCCCCAGTTAGGGGCATGCAAGAGGCATCAAACTAATGTGTCTCTCCTTCTCTCCCTCCCTTCCTCTCTCCCTAAAAATATATAAAATCTAAAACTGTTTTTTTAATAAAATTTGCATTTCCTTTCTTTTTTAAAGATTTTATTTATTATTTTTAGAGAAAGGGGTAGGGAGAGAGGCAGAGAGGAAGAGAGACATCAATGTATGGTTGCCTTTCACTTGCCTCCAGCTACAGATCTGCCTGGAGACCTGGCTTGCAACCTGGTTATGTGCCCTGGCTGGAGAATTGAACCAACGACCTTTGGGTTTGCAGGCCAGTGCATTATCCACTGTGCCACTAGCCAGAGCTGTGTTTCCTTCTAATAGCTTAGTTCTTAAATAAATTAAGGTCCCCAAACATGACAGTCTTAAAGAAAAAAATGCATTACTAGCAAGAGAGAGGACTATTACTCAATACATAAGGATAAAAGGTTCAATTTACCAAGAAGTATCATTACATATAGCCAAATTGGCTTAATTAATATCTTATTTGGGAGAAATTGAGAAACCCAACGTTATAGGCAGAGATTGCAACATATCTTCCAATTACTGGTAGGATCATTTTACTCATCTGTGTATCCTTCACAGTGAATAAAAGAGTGCCTGGTACTTTGTTAATACTAAACTACTTATTTTAGGGTATTTATCTTTTGTCTAACCACTTGTTAGCTCTTTTACAGATCTCTTATCAACTTTAGAGCTTTTCTTAGTACATTATGTTACCCGCAAATAATGATAATTTTTGTCTTCAAGTGTCTCTGTTTTATAGTTTAGCTATTAATGGCCTCAAGTTTCAGAACAATGTGTCTAAGAGTAATAATGGTTATTGTGGGCAGGCATGCTTTATTTCTGATTATAAGGGAAATTAACTCAGTAAATATTACCACTCAATATGATTGTTGATTTTTGTGCTTTAAAATAATTATCAGATTAAGCAGTATCTTTCTATTTCTATTTTCTGAAAGATTTTAATAAAAAAGTAGGTTGAATTTCATCAAAAGCTTTTTAGGCATGTCAACACTGTTTCTATGTTTATCTATTAAGTAGGGTATTATTACCAATAGATACAATGGTCTTAATTCATCTTTGCATTCCTGAGATATACCAATTTAGCCAAAATGCATCATATTAATCTGATTCCTACACTCCACTTTCAGAAAATTGCCAAATTGAGCAGATATTATTATTCTTGCATTCATGTGTCAATTCTTGTTGTTACTGATCTAATTTTTACCTGAATTACAATAATGGCCTTTAAATATTTCCCTATTCTGCTCGTGACTCTTCATTTCAATCGTATATGTAGTATATAGTTATATTAAATTTATATAGAACCATTTGGGGAGAATTGACATCTTTATGAAACTAAGTCTATCACTGAACATGGTGTCTCTAAATTTATTTATAATTTCCTGGAAAAAGGTCTTGCACATACTCTATATTTATTCCTGAGTACCTATGATCTTTGTTGCTACTGTAAATGGATGGTGACTATTTTAAATGATGCTTTATGTTTCCTACTGGTACACAGAAAACAAACTGATTTTATAGCCAATCACTTTACCAAACTCTTATTATTTCTAATAATTTGAAAATTGTAGATAACCTTATTTTATTTCTGGTCAGAAAATGTCATTTGGAAGATACCAACCCACTAAGATTTATTAAGTCTTACTTTATGATCTATTATGTAATCAGTTTGCTTCCACTTATTCATGAGTCTGAAAAGAACATGAATTCTTTCATGAGGAGTATGTAATTCCAAAGATGACTATTACATTCAATTTATTTGTTAAAATCTTCTGTATATTTACTGATGCTATTGTTGCTTCACATACCAATAATTGGAAGATATGTTACATTTTTTTCTTATAATGTTGGGTTTCTCAGTTTCTCCACAATAAAATATTCACTATATAAATATGGCTTACTCCACAAATAGAGGAAAATTGAAATCATACAAAGTATCTTCTCAGATCACGATGGCTTGAAACTAGAAACCAACTTCAAGGGAAAAACCCAAAAATTCTCTAACTCATGGAGACTGAATAACATGCTTTTAAGCAATCAAGGGGTTAACAAGGGGATCAAAGATGAAATCAAAAAGTTCCTGGAAACAAATGACATTGAACACACAACAGCCCAAAACCTATGGGATACAGCAAAGGCAGTTCTCAGGGGGAAATTTATAGCAATACAGGCCTTCCAAAAAACGTTACAGGACGTTTATAAAAACGACCTAACCACAAAGCTGCAAGAACTAGAGGAGCAACAACAAACAAAGCCCAGAGCAAGTAGAAGGAAGGAAATCATCAAGATCAGAGCAGAACGAAATAACTCAGAGATTCTAACTACAATTCGAAGAATCGACAGGACCAGGAGTTGCCCTTTGAAAAAATAAACAAAATTGACAAGCCCTTATCCAGACTCATCAAGAAAAAGAGAGAGAGGACCCAAATAAACAGAATCAGAACTGAAAGAGGGGAAGTCACAACTGATACCTCAGAAATACAAAAGATTGTAAGAAATCACTACAAACAACTATATG